>PVIH01012770.1:0-61900 GCA_004025045.1 Sigmodon hispidus
CCTCCCTTCCCCCTCCCTTCCCTTTTCCCCTCTCTCCACCACATCTCTAGCTCAAGCTGACCTTGAACTCTCTTCACTATATACCTAAAAATGACCTTTAATTTATGAACTTCCTACCTCGAGATCCTAAGTTCTGGGCATGCACCATTATCTGGTTTATGCATTGCTGAGGATGGGACCCAGGGCCAATCCTAGCTTTCTGAGGTAGCAGCTGCTATCCAGCTCATCTGAAACCTTCCCTTCCTGAAGACACCTCCACTGCTCACCTGCCTGAGTCCTTCTGAAGCAGTGATAGTGGTCAGATCCAGATTCCAGAGCTTCTGAACACACAGCCTTTGACAATTCCTACCCTGGGTTTTCCAAAGTGGAAATTAGCTTCTAAAATCACATGGGAAAAAGACCTTCCCAGTCTGAGTGTGGCATGGGCCCAGGGCAGGGTTAGGAACTGTTAAAGTACAGAGTCTCCTTTATGTGCTGCTGGGAAGACCGAGTTTAAGTAGCTGCTTTGAATCTTTCCTTAACAGAGCCAGCATTCTCCCAGACTCCTGTTGGATATTCTCTATGCTAAGGTGACCTGGAGTAAGGCTGTTCTTACCCTTTGATAGGTGAGTCCTCATTCTATGTTTAAGATGAATTTACTTAGATTTAAGTATTTTGGCCTGTGTCTCTGTCAGGGGCCATTCCAGTGCAGGTGGGAGAAGGGGGTAGCATTCTGCTCACCCCCCTATGATGATCTAGGGCATGGGCTTAGAAATCTGTTCTACTCTGGGAAGGTGTAGAGGGAGGAACATGGTCTGGTGCCGAGGGTTCTCTGCTGTGGGATTATGCTTTTATACATTTAAAATATTTGTCCCTCCTACTGGTTTAATAAAATGTTGATTAGCCAGAAAGCAGACAGAAAGTATAGGCAGGGCTACCAGACTAAGAAAACTCTGGGAAGAAGAAGAGCAGAGCAGAGATGCCTGGGAGATACAGAAGAAACAGAATGAGAATGTTGCTCTGAGAAAAGGTACTAAGATATGTGGCCAATCATGGGCTAGTTTAAGAGTAAGAATTAGCAAGGAATATACCTGAGCGACAGGCCAAACAGCATGCAGTTAATATAAGATTTTGTGCGATTATTTGGGACTATTGGTCTGGATTTTGGGGCTAGGCTGGGCCAGAAACTTCTTTCTACAATTCTCTCTTAGGATGTTTTCTAAGAAGCAGGCTGCTCTCATACAGGCCTCTGCCAACCTGACTTTTGGGGTGGCTGCTGCTCTGGGGCCCAGAGGATTCTACTCTACCGTGGAAAGTACCAGCTTAGGTTGGTGACTGGGGAAATTAGTAAGGTCCTTTTTTTCCCAGCCCACTCCCTAAATAGATTTAGCTATGTTTTTTGTACCCCTCAAATGTTAGATGAAAGAATTATTTTTAACATCTACTGTCTCTATCTCACACATGACTTGAAATGGAAAACTTGCTTGAAACCTGAAACAAAACAGACAGATGCTGCAACTTCTGTTAGCTTCCCAGCTGTGACCGGCACCTGAAAGAGCATCCTTGTTTCTTGTGATTTCTGCTCACCACCCTGGCAGGGTAGACTGCTTCTTGGAGAAACAATGTTGGAGCTCAGCACAACAGACTGCAGCAACACGATGTCAGAATAAACCCAGACCCTGCATTACTTATTCATCTGATGCTGTGATAAAGCACCATTATAAATGGACAGTTTTCTCCCACCTGCCAATTCTCAAATAACCACTCAGAGGCTTAATATAAATTATAAATGCTCAGCCATTAGCTCAGGCTTGATCCTAGCTAACTCTTACTCTTGAATTGGCCCATCTTTATATTTATGCTTTGCCATGTGGCTCATGGCTTGTTACCTCATTTTTTCACATGTCCTGCTTGCCCAGCAGCTGGCTGGCATCTCCTGACTCTGCCCTTCCTCTTCCTAGCATTCTTAGTTTGGTTGTCCTGCCTATACTACCTGCCTAGCTACTGGCCAATCAGAATTTTATTAAACCAATTCAAGTGACAAATTTTTACAGTGTGCACAAGGATTATTCCATAGCATATCATGACCAAACAGCACTTCATGAAAGAAAGAACTTATTTGGACTTACTGGTTCCAGAAGCAGAGTTCATCACAGCCAGGGAAACATGGCAGAAGGCAGCTAAAGCAAGAAGCTGAGAGGATCACATCTTCAACTGAAAACATGAAGCAGAGAGAGCAAACTGGGAGTAGAATGAGGCTATGAACTCCCAAAGCCTACCCCTAGTGACACACTTCCTTTAGTAAGGCTCCATCTGCCAAGGGTTTCATAGCCTCCCCAAAGTACCTTGTACCACATGGGGACACTTCTCTCCTAACAACCACCACAGACCCCTAGCAGGAAAAAAGAGAAGACTGACATGACTCACCTGAGCCCATGTTGTTTCTTAAGCCTTGCGAAGTGACTGATTTGTGATTCCATGCCCCATCTCCTCCCTCCCATTTTCCTTCTATTAACAGATTTCCTTCACCAGTAACTTTCTGTCATATAACATACTTATTTTGTTGATACTTATTCTTTGTTTTCTTATGTTTCCCTGCTAAAAAAAAATTACTTGAGGCAACATATATGATAGAAGCAATATGTAAGTAGGAAGCAGATCCTTATAGTTTGGAGAAGAGTAGGGAGAGGACCTTTAAAGTAAGGATGAGTCAGAATCCAATGGGTCCCAAAGGACAGTAGGTTTGTCCTTACTGTGTCTACTCTGCACTGGATGGACTTGATCATTGTGCTTTCTCCACTTGCTCAGAGTATTGACTCTCATGCGCACGTATGTGTGTGTGTGTGTGTGTGTGTGTGTGTGTGTGTGTGCAGTTGAAATAGAAAGACAAGGTAGACTGCTTGTATTTTTCTTGGGCACATAGTTAAATTCCATGTTTGTTAAAATCCTGGCTCCTCTGTGTAATTTTACTGAGTTCAAGTACACAGTGTCTGTCTGTCTGAATATCATCTGGGTGGAGGCAGCCAAGCGGTATGTTCTGCTGCCAGAGAATTTGGTTGTTGTGAATGGGAGAGGAGGCCAGTTCTGGTTGTTTTGAGGAAGGGCTGGAAGAGGGTGCTGACCTTGCCAGTGATGAAAGCAGTCAAGGAGGTATGACTAGGCACTCAATAGGACTCCCTGGGGATGTTTGATCAGTGCCTATTGCCCATGGCCTAAAATGGTGACTATGTTATTTTGTGCTGTTGCTGTGGAATAATGCTCTTGTACACTGTAAAGATTTGTCATTTAAATTGGTTAATAAAACACTAATTGTACAATAGCCAGGCAGAAAGTATAGGCAGGGTGACCAGAGTAGGAGAATTCTGGAAAGAGGAAAAGCAGAGTCAGGAGTCACCAGCCAGACTCAGAGAAAGCAAGATGAGAATGCCTTAGTGAGAAAAGGTACCAAGCAAGCCATGTGACTAAAAACAAATAGAAATATGGGTTAAAGTGTAAGAGTTTGCTAACAACAAGCCTGAGCTAATGGCTGAGCATTTATAAGTAATAGTAAGCCTCTAAGTCAGTTATTAGGGAAGTGGCCATGGTTATTTGAGAGTTGCTGGTGGGACAGAAACTTCTGCCTACATGCTGACACCGTGTGTTTGCCAAACTGTTTTAATGCCCACGGAAGAAGGGACACCACAAAACTGTTCTTTGGCACTCTAGGCATCTGCTGAGGTCCCACACCATGGATTCTTCCCTCATCTGCCCTAGCTCTTGTGCTTGGGTATTGTGGTTATAAAAATAAATTTTTGGGGGCTGAAGAGATGGCTCAGCGGTTAAGAGCACTGACTGTTCTTCCAGAGGTCCTGAGTTCAATTACCAGCACTCACATGGCAGCTGAGGCAGAAATGAAGGAACCAAGGTAAAGAGTCACCACTTACCTGCTGGCACTGGAAGATCTGAACAATGGCTCCAGGTATCTTCTTGCTGCTGCCAGCTCTCCAAGAAGCAATCTGCTGGAACAGGGTTTGAGGAGTTCACTTGACCCCAAGTATGTAGCAGCAGAAGGTACTACTGGGAGCGAGATTCCAGCTTAACCAAGATTTCAGGGGCTGCTTTCTGCATTAGGGGATTGTGCATGCTATAGGAAGGTATTGTTGAATTTTAAAATGTTATTAATTTTAAAGGCCAGTTACATTTCATAGGTGACTTTGTTGCTCAATTCTGCTAACAGCCTGAAAGCAGCACTGAATCCTTTGTGAGCTCCTGGGTTTAATAAACAATAACAGCCACGTGATGCTGTGTGTTCTGCTATATATAAGAACAAAGCACTTCTTTAAAATGGATCAGTCAGAAGACTGAAATCACAGAATGTGGGACATTTGTGAAGTGACCATGCTGGCACCTTAAAGCCTCTGTGTCCTGGGAGACACATTTGATGAGGCAAAAAGGATAGAGCAGGTTCCTGAACCAGTGTGTCTATCACAGATCAAAATCTAGATAAGGAGGATCTGTGAAAACCATTGTAGTCCACCTGGGTATTTTGGATATGGGCTTGTGTTCAATAACAGCAGTGTTGTTCCCAGTGAGAGTTACGGAAGGGTGCCAAGCTGCTGGGAGACATCTTCACCAAAACAAACTCAGCTGCTCAGGCTGGATCTTAACTGGGGCAGGGGTGAGGGACAGGGGCAACAGCAAATGAGGCAACATTGCCCTTCTGGGCAGCACAGAGAGCAGGATAAATGAGGATTCATATCCATCCACACATGCCCCAAGTTCCAGCCCAACCCCACAGTGTTACGCTAAAGGCAAGAGACCAGGACATGGATTTCGGGAGCCCAGACAGCACTCCAGGCTCCAGTGAAGACTCAGACCCAACAGAGATCCTTCGTGCTACAAACGTGGCAACACCTTTTTATTCAGAGTAAGATGTGTTCACATCAGCATGACAAAGTTTGTACAAAGTTCACAATTTAAAAATGAAGTATCACAGCAACTTGTGATTCCACACATTTATAGCAAAATTAAAGTGTCAACAAACCCATGCCGTGTAGTACAAAAATAAATCAAACTTCAGTTCCACAGAGAGCACAATAAATAGTTTATACAAAATTCTGTCTTAATAAATGATTACTTAAATTAACTTAGAAATGAATATGAACAATAAGTTATAATAAATATGCTCTGATGACTCACAATAACCCCATGTGGAAGGTCAGCATTCTAACATGTGACACTGTGTGATCCCTATATATAGTCACAGATAACTTTTGATTTGATATTATGTACCAACGTTACATGAGCAGCAGATTTGTGCTTAGAACCCCTCTCCATTGTACATAGGTGATAACAATAAGAATCCAAACTGATACTACCTATTACTCTACTAAAAGCATTACTACATTGGCCAAGAAGCTGCAGACAAGACGCAGTGGGGAAATGCATGTGCCGCTATGAACAGAGCCCTCCTTCCCCCCCGGGTGAGGGCCTGGGACCATATGTATGGCATCAGGTGACAGTAAGCACCTTGCTTCAGCTCTCAAAAAGGCAATTCTGAGCATGGCAGCTACAACTAATCGCACAACAGAAAGGGGGCGCTGGACAGAGAAGGTCCTGCAGAGCCCCAAGTAATTACATAATCTTTCCCCAGCTAGTTATTAAAGTCCTTGTGGAAAACTGTAAGCTTTTGTACAGTGAACAGTATAAAGTGCCGCTGGGATATTCTTATATTTATACATATACATATATATATACCGAGGTTGAATATTGTATCAGAATATTTGTTGTGAGATCCCTGTAGTCTCCCTTAGTAACTGTATTGGGTCAGCCTTGAGGGCCTCCTCTATAACTCATCCACTTCAGTGTCACAAGGCGACTGACACAGGATTGCACACCTCCGTACGGATATATAGGACAAGGCGAGTGCAAAGAGCCGACTGGCACATTGTGGGGACAATGACCCTGTAAGTCCTGTTCTGCTAAAAATATTTTTTTATTATTTTTACAAAACCCATCTTTTTTTTATTTCATAACAAAATTTTAAAGTACTTTTGTACTTCCTGCATAACATCAAGACATGGAAGAGAGAGATGCTACTAAAAGGAAATCAAGTCGACATTGGGGAACACAACACATTGTCAAAGACTACTCAGAAAGGGGCGCAGCAATCAAAAGTGGCCGTATGCATACATATAGTGCAGTCATTTGGGATGAAACCATCAAATTTCAAAGGTATCAACAAGTCTAAGATGATCTAGTTTAAAGCAAAAAAGTGCCGAAGTATATTTAGTAACTTTAAAATCTGATTGCATTCCTTCTCAGGTTAGGTCACCATAAACCAAACAAGGCTGTGCAGATGCTAGAGTCAGCTGGACCCAGCGAGGGCAGAACGTGAACGTCCTTGAAGGGCCTTGGTGTCCAGAGTGTTCTGAATAGGACCGACCAAAGCTTATTCAAAGTCAGAGTTGGGGCAGGTAGGGGGAGGGAAGGGTAGAGCTGCTTTCCCACCCGCCCAGCAGAGAATCCCATCCAGTAACCGGGGCAACCACAGCCGTTAGCCTTCATCCTCAGGTGTGAAACAAGAATAACGAATGATGATGATTTTTGAAAGTGAAAAGGGGAGATGAATGCTTACATTACCTTTTTTTTTTTTTTTCTCAAATTGGAAAACAATCAACTTCTGCTAGGTAAGCTATTATTGTGGTAACAGTTCAGAGGGGCACGGGGCTCTAGGAGAAATGAGAAGGGTGCTCCAAAGGTTACTGAAAATGCAAAGGAAATCTTCATGTTGTCCACCTCTGACAAGCTCCTGTGTTAACGGAGTTTCCACAGTCCCACCATGTAATGTCTAGGAGTTAATTAAAAGTGCTGTTTAAGCTGCTTTGAATCTTCTGCCAAGTTTCCATGGCTTGATGTTGTCTTACAATAAATTACTTATTTCTTATAGTTAATCCATATGCCATTTCCTTGGAATGCAAAAAACCTCATTTATTGCCCCCACCATACACCATCCTCCTAAAACAAACAAACAAAAAAGTCACATAATATTTCCAAGCATTGTTCAAAAATAAAGCATTTTTTTGCAACCAATTCTTGCTATGAAACAATATGCACACAAAATGTATTTCTTAAATTCCACAAAGTCCTCCAACTTGAGGCAAAATGATAATGTCTAAAAGTGGCCATGAGACCACAAAGTGATCATTCAAACCTGCTTTTTTTATCCTTTTTCTTTTCTTTTTGTCCATTTCAGTTCAAAATACTAAAACATTTAATCACTAAAGCATTAAAAAGAATTTACACTCTATTTATTTTGATCAGCTTACCTCTTCAGAAATATAGAGACCCCCAAATGTGCAGACAGCAGCAGCTATAAACATTACATGGCAAATCACACTATGTCAGCTTATATGAAAACGTACAAAATGTGAATGTATCCAAAACTAGTCTGCAGGTACTATCTCAGAGCACACAAAACCATTATGAAGTCTTGTAGCATAACACTGTTCCAACAGAAATAGATATATAACACTTTCTGGTAAGTTACAGCAGCAAGAAACAAGAGGCATCCTTCTTAAACATGAGTCACCACTAGAGCAGCTGTTCAGACCTGAATTCCTCTCACAGCCTGCTTTATATTTTCCAGTAGGGCTTTATTTTCTGGACTCTGATAACGATCTTGATTTGTATACATTTCCGTCAAAGTAGTCACGTAAGCATCAAAATTTTGTTCATTGATTGGATCCTACGAGATATTAAATAGTAGTTCATATACAACTTTTATTTTCTGAATAGTATATTCACAAAAGCATAAACAGTATCATAGCATAGAGCCACTGTTTCTATAATACTTAACAGGCCTACTCAGAGCACACTTAATGCTATACGACCAGCCCCACCAATGTTTCTAGCAGTTAACGGTATGGTTTCAGGGTGGTGACCAAAAACAACCAAAAGCTGAAGGACCATGGACAATGAAACAGACATCTACTCAGTGAGGTGGACTGCGGAGGCTCCGAGGTGCTCACCTGAGCTCAATTACTTACCATGTGAGGCAGCTGGATGTTGGCGAGGCTGTGGATCAGGGACTGACTCAGGTTGGCCAGCTCGTGCAGGAGCGACTCGTTCTGCTGCTCAATGACTTTGTTCTCCTCCTCAATCGTCTTTAGGTTGCTCTCCATTGTGGTGATCTGAAATCACACATTTGGGTGACATGTAACAACAGGCAGGCTGCTGGGAGCATGCACACTGGCTGTGAGAGGCACAGCTGTAATGCAAGGACACAAGCTTTCTGCCCCAGCAGACCCTACATCTTGGGGCCCTGGACTTGTGTCTTTGATTCTTTACATTTGAACACAAGATAGTGACAGCAACCATGGAGGTGTCTTCACTATCTGCTTGGTCTCCCTTCACTGAATGTTCTCAAGTCTGAGTACTCTTATCTGCCTATCTGTCCCTGCTGTCTTGTGAGAATCGCATGAATCTTTAAAGTAAATGTTAATTTCTTTTTGTGGTGTTACTATCTGCTTGGATGGGTGCCCTGTGTCCATGTGGGTGTATGCAGGTGGAGGCTTGACTAGTCTCTTGGTTTGGCCTCCTTCTAAGACCGTGGTTCTCAACTTTCCTAATACCTCTATGTGGTGGTGACCCAACCATAAAATTTTCATTGCTACTTCATAACTGAAATGTTGCTACTGTTATGAATCATAATGTAGATATCTGTGATCTCCAATGGTCTTACGTGAGCACTTATGAAAGGGCTGTTCAACCCTAAAGGGGTTGTGACCCACAGGTTGAGAACTCTTTTCTACTATTTTAAGAGGTCTGGGAGAAATGGAGACTTGCCAAGGTCAAGGGCTGGGAGTGCATGGGGTGGGTCCTTCTCTACCTCACATGGATGGGAAGCAGAGATGTTCCATGCTCAGGACTTGCCATGCATTCCGTGCACTGAGTTTCTCTCTCTCTATTCTATCCTTTCCCTTATTTTCTCCTTTTCCCATTTTCTTGTCATCCTTTAACTGACTTGGTGTAAGTCCTAGGCTCTCACCTATAGCCAGGGCCTATGAAACTGAAATACTCAGCATATCTGAGAGAGGGAGCAGCAGGGTTAGTTGTCCTACCAGGAATCCCTTCAAGCCATATGCTTTTCTCTCCTTAAACTCTGATCAACTTTCTGGCATTTTTTTTTTTTCTGTTAAATTAATGTTTTTATCTGTGGTATTTTGAGTAAGAATGATCCTTGTAGGCTCATGTATTTGTGCTCAGTAACCAGGGACTTGACAGGGATTAGGAGCTGTGGCCTTGGTGGAGGAAGTGTGTCACTGGGGGGTGGGCCCAGGCCCAGCTCCTCCCTCCTCATCCCCTCTGCTTGTGGGTCAGGATGTAGTTTTCAGATACTTCTCCAGCAAGATGCCTGCCATGTCTAATGTTATGCTCCCCATCATGACAATGGACTAAACTTCTGAAACTGTAAACAAGCCTCCAATTAAATGCTTTACTTTAAAAGAATTGCTGTGGCCATGGTGTCTCTTCATAGCAGTAGAACAGTTACTAAGACATCATTCCAGTGATACAGCTTGATTCCTTACAGCCAATGTTGGCTGGTGGGTTAGTACAGAGGACAGGGTCTTACGTATTGCAAGCTAAACTCAAACTTGCTATGTAGCTGAGGACAACTTTGAACCTCTGATTTTCCTGCTTCTGCCTTCCAAGTACTGGTGTTACAATTAGGGGTAACTAAACCCAGTTAGTGTGGTGCTAAGTATGGAATCTAAGGCTTCCTGTGTTCTAGGCAATTTATCCTAAAGGCATGATTCCTGGGATTAAAATATAATTCAAAGAAGATGGCTAGAGGTGCCAAACATTTCCGGCAGGAGGCGGGGTAGAGGGGGATAGTGAGGAAGTTGGGACAGTAATCCTAGCAGTTCCTTAATGGATATTATGGTTTCACTGTCTGCCAGGCAGTTATGCTTTAACTGTTGCCCACCTCTCACATTTGTGCCTACGGCCTTGTACCCTCTATGGTCTTCCACCTCAGGAAACCTCTGCAGGGCTCCAGCCTCATTTCTCTCTGCTATAGAATGGGTTTTACACCAATCAGGCTGACTTCATAGGAATGATCAGAGAAACCTGAGTGTGTCAAGCCGAAGGCTATGTAGATATATCCACCAGCATTCGTAGGGCTATTTCAGATAAATTTCCCTTCTGCCCTACATTTCCCACTTGTGTGTCTAAAGGAGGCTAAGGTGTCCTTCTAGTCGAAGACACCCCATCATTTCCAGGGTCACCACCCACAAGAAGGTAGAGATTTGAGCTGCATTTTTCTTAAAATAAATAAATCTCTTGTGTAGATGCACTAAACTATGGAAGAAACTGGAGATTGTGGGAAGGCTTAGCACACATTCTAATCAGAAAGGGGCCCAAGCTGCATCTGTGGCCTAGAAATTTCAATCTCTAGGTGTAGTCTAACCCAGCCAGTGCCAGGTTATTCAGATACATACCTGGCCCATGTGTGTACCTGGACCATTTAGAATCGTGGGATGTCTGGATGCACAGTAGAATTGTAGGCACCTCTAAGTCTCACAACCTGGCCTCCTCCTTTTCAACTACCTGACTTTCAACTTTCAAGTGGGCCTTAAACTCGGTTTCTCCTGTGGACTCAGATACCCATACCTAAGGCCTATGTTAAGGTTCTGTGATCCTGAGAGTCCACTAACAACACTATTGGTCCTAGCTTCCCTAGTTTCCCCTTATATTTCTAGTTTTTTTTTTTTCATTCTTTGGATAAGCAGGAGCCTCTATGTACGCTGGCAGCAAGATATCTGTTTTCCTAGGGAGCTTAATTTCACTGAAGATGTCAAAGCTCTGAAACATAGTGACCATTCTCAGAGTCAGGGTGCAATGGAAAGAATATATCAAAGGCATCTCTTTCCCCCACTCCAGGATCTCCCAAAAGTACTGGTCCTCAACAGTGGTATGTGAAGAACCTGTATCACCTTCAGAGTCAAGCTGCAGGCTAAAGGCTGGGTCAGCATGTGCCTGTTTTGGACCTCAGGGAAGAATACTGGCTTTTTTCTGAGGTAGCATGGATCTGAGCTCTGGGGACCCTCAGATCTTCTGTGAAAATGACAGGAGGACATGAGAATTGGGGCATCTTTAAGCCAAGATGGAGGTCTGCAAAGAGCAATCACACATCACAAATTATTCCTCCTAAACAAGTAGCATATCTACCTGCTTTCTTGGCTCTATCTGCCTCAGGGTCTAAGTGTTTTTCAGGATGGCCTCTGTCAGAGGAGTTATTAGATATCAAGGACAGTTCAAGGCCCATTTTTGAGAGACATGTGAGCCTCTTTTGCTTCTTTCAGTGGCTATGGTAAACCCAACAGAATGACATTATTTTGTGATGCATTCAGGTTATTTAACTCATACACAGTGCTGTGTAGAGCTGTATGGCAGCAGCCAGGAGTCTGGAAACAGGACTATTATGACAAAGGCTGTAAACCAAGGCCAGTGTGACATACTTCACAGATGTGTGTAGGAGATGCGCAGACGGGGACATATACCCAGTGTGAGCTCACTGAAGGAGAGAAACTTGAAGAAGACTCCTTAGCAAAGTGGTCCTCTGCTGTCTACCACCATTTGAGACTTAAGTGAGATCAAGAGAGGAATTTAGGGTTTAGACAAAGACTGAGTTACACAGAAAATTTTAGATCACAGAGAAAACTAACTATAATCTGATGAGTAGTTCAGAAGTACAGCAGCTGAAGATCAGCTACACGGCTGACACCAGCCAACTTATTGGAGGCAAAGCTACAAAGGACAAAGCCAGATGCCGGGTAGTTTCTCATTAGCATTCTTGTCTAATCAAATGATTTCTCTTTCATGTTCTAGCACCTCTTTATCTTATTCCTCCCCAATAAAACTGCTGAGCCCAACTAGTGACCACAAGCGACAGGTTCTTTTTAGGCTTCCAATCTGAACCCTCCTCCTTATGCTCCTGCACCTTCTGTTCTAGAATGTTCCCTTCCTACCACTCATGGCATCTTAATTATCTCCTGGGACATCTTACAACCACCCAGGGGTAGCTTACATCCACCTTAATTTCCCCTGTGCCTTGTTCTATAAGTTTTAGTTTCCTCTTTCTTGTTTTTTACCAGGTGTATATTAAATTTCTCTTTTTATTGGTCCAGAGAGTGCTCAGCTAACTTTTGTAGCTCTCTGCTTGTGTCTCTGTATTAGCTGTTAAAATTTATATACAGTGACTGAGAACTGAGTTGGACTGGATGAGATGTGTTGTGTTTAAGTTGCTGAATTGAGATTCAGGTCTGGGAGTGCTCAGCTGGGTGCCCAACACAACTTGAGCCCCATTATCTGTGATTCATTGAGTACAACTCAATTGGAAAAAAGTGTATATTATCCTTGGTCACTATGCTAGCCCAGAGAGCTGTCTGGACACTTAGGACCTTTGAACCAGGTTTATATAGGGTCAAAGGCCTAGGGACTTACCTTTTTGTATAGAGTTGCAAAGTACAGGAACACTTAGGGCTCACAAAACCCATATTGGTTATACAAACTTGACCAGATACACTGCTTAAGTATATTACCAAATGGTGGACTCATCTTATCAGTTAAGTGCTAACTTTTCCCTCAAATTGAATTCTTACAGTGGACAGTGAACTTAATATACTAGATATTTAATGACAATGGTCCTTAGTTAGAAAAGGTACTATATTTCAGATGGGGTTTGAGTGTCCCTGGACTTAACATTTAATACCTATTGTGAAGAGTAATGAGGTTAAAAACTTAATTCAAATACTGATATTAGCAAGGGAGCCAGCATGGGTGATTAGTATGAAGTGAGGTTGTCAGGGTGAACACATAATTGGATGATAGGAACCTGGTACTTTTATAGGAGAAAAAAGCTATAAAATCACACAACACTTTGTCCATCATATGATAGGTCATACTTCTGTGGGATATTGCTCTTGTACACTGTAAAAATTTGTTACTTGTATTGGTTTAATAAAACGCTGATTGATCAGTAGCTAGATAGGAAGTAGAGGTGGGCAGCCAGACTAGGAGAATTCTGGGAAGAGAAAAGGAGAGCAGCAGATGCCAGCCAGATGCAGAAGAAGCAAGGTGAGAATGCTTCAGTAAGAAAAGGTACTAAGCCACATTATTAAACATAAATAGAATTATGAGACAATTTAAATGTAAGAACTAGTCAGTAATAAGCCTGAACTACTGGCCCAGTAGTTACTATAAAATTATGCCTCAGAGTCAATTACTTGGGAAGCAGCATTTGAGTTTCTGGCAGGGACAGAAACTTCCAAATAAACCATACTATTTGGGGGCTCTGGCAGTAAAAAGACTATCACCAGATATGGCCCCTGACCTTGAATCTCTAGAACCATGAGTAAAAATGTCCTGCTTTCTCCATACCATGAACCTTTATAGCACTGTATAATCAGCAACAGAAATGGACTAATGTTAATGTGGGTGGCAGGGGAGGTTTTCTTTCACAGGTTAAGTATTTGAGACACTGACATGTCCAGATAGACCTCCACTTTACTTTCTATGCTTTTCTCTCTTGTTCTTTGCCAAAGATAAGTCTGAGCTCATCTTGAGCAGGACTCCAGTCACCTAAGTGGAACCATAACCCTGGACACTGGCTGCAACTTTCTCTCTTCCTGGTTCCAGTGTGATCTTGACAGAAGTGATTTCAGCCTTAAACTGTCTCTGGTTTACCTCTGTGTTAATGTGTAGCCTAAGAGTATGAAGCAGCCTTGGGAGAGAAGTGCTTCACCCAGGATCTGAGTGGACATGTTGTGTGACATGCATGCCCATGGTGACACCTGCCACAGTGATTGTCACACAGAGCTTGGAAGGCTCCTGTTAGTAGACACTCAGATAAGTATTCCAAGGAGCTCTCTCTTCACTTTCCCAGTTGTTAATGAAACCCTGGGAACTCACATATAAATGCAAGATCATTTTCCCTCCAGCCCACTTGCTAAAAGACAGATCAGTAGGCAATGCTTCTCAGAAATCTTAGGAGCTTCCACCATCACTGTTGACGATGTAAAATGGTCAAATAACACCTTGAGGAAAAAAATACACACTTTTCATAAAACACATGACACTCTGGGAATGGCTACTCACAAATGGACATGGCTGAACACAAAAGTATGCACAGGTAGGTGGACAACATATGGCCTCTGTGTCACCAAAAAAATATTGCCATGCAATGATTCTGCAGAAGACAAAGTTACCCACCAGGAGAAAAAATTGAGAAGAAATAGGAAAACAAAGAAACCACACCTCTCCCAGGAGAGGTCCTTCTCTAAAAAAAATAGCACAAATTACTCCTAGAACACAGGCTTCTTGTTAAAACTAGAATTGAGGTTTAATTGCTAATACTAGAACTGAAGTTTGACATTGGTATAAGGATTGCAACTTGCAACTCTGTGAGAAGTAGAATTAAAATGTTCCCATTAGAGCTAGAACTGGAACCAGGGATGCTGGCATATGACTGTAAGCTCAATGCTCTCAAAATTGATGCAGGAGGATTATAGGAGTTCTAGGCCAGCATAGGCACATAGGGACACTTTCTCAATAACAGCAGGAACATCAAACACAGGAGAATAAGAACCAGGGCTCCATGTTGGAGCTAGAATTGCGGCTTCACAAACTGTTACCTGAGTTCTGAGTTTGATCATGTCAGCCTCCATTTGGGAATTGGACTCATTAAGCTCCTTTATCTCTTCATCTAACTGCTTGATTTCTTCATCATTTTCTATACCTGTAATGGCAAAATCATCATGTTAGGGCTATAGTGCCTGAAAACATTGCAGCAGAAATACACTGTTTTCTCTGTTCTTTTCCATTTGAAATAGAATTTTCTTAGGAAATGTATTATTAAATTTATAAAGAGTCATGGTGTGTATGTCTTTCTTTCCCCATTCCAGCATGCCTTATGACCAAGGCACTCACAGAAAGTGAAAATCTTCTAGGAAGAACCTTGGAACTGATAGGCAAGAACTCCATCTGAATGCCCAAAGCCTTAGGATTTGGACCTTTGACTCTGGGCAGAAGTTTCTTTGCTGATTCTTGATTTGCCTAGCTATACTGCTCATCACTGTTTGCACTTAGCATTCTACTTTTGATTCTGTCATCCTGAGCACACAAAGCTTCCATAATGACTCCTAAGGGAATCTGACCCCAGACTTGTTCAGAAGTTGGGAAGGTTGTGAACCTAACTTGGGCTGAGCAGTCCAGGCCAGCAACTGCCAATGTGCAAGAGCCTAGGAGTCTCCTTAGGCCATCCCTGACAAACCCAGGCACATGACTAACAGGCTATGTTTACAAAGGGTATCTTCAACATCTGGTCCGCATGTTTTGCTGCTGACAACTTTGCATTGTCATTATCAATACAATGGGGATTCTTTTGTTTGTAACTATGTGGCTTTACATGGTTTAGAACATACAGAGTACAGATCTACAGATGCCATTATCCTCAAACATAACAGTCCTGGGCTTGTGGGTATCATTGGTCACCTGCTCCTCCTGCAGACCAATGGGTAAGTATTCAGTAGCCCAGACCTTGTAGAATCTGCTTTTAGGACAGAAGGGTCTAGAATGGAGACCAGAGACACCATAAAAAACATTATGAAGCCTAGCTGAAGAGAGGTAGTATTTGGTCAAGAGTTCCAGCAGAAAAGAGAAAGAGACAGGTTTATGGTGGTTGATCCTTAGGAGTTTCTTTTAGTGGATAGAAAACAAACATGTTTTACTTTAAGATAGAGGGTTAAAAAACCAGGGCTGCTGACAGAGGGATGGGAATTTGAAGCTGATAGCTGGCTGCCCATGCTGTCTGAATAGGGCTGTCCAGTGTAAGCTATCCCTCCTCTAAGACACTCATGTCTGTTTCCTGAGCTTCTTCATTCTCTTCTCCTTTGAACTGACCCTTGTCTAATGGCTATTTCCTTCACTAATGAGTATCCAGTAAGAGGTGCTTGCCTTAGCACCAGGGCTAGTCTGTAAGCTGAAGTGCTAAGTGTCTTGTCAATGCCTGCTACCTGGCTGGAGTTCAGTGCCTATCTTCTTCTACCAAGGAACTTGGCTTCTTAGTGAGCAAGAGAATAATGGACACTGCCTGCAGGTGCCTCATTGCAAGCTCATTGTGCTGATTATTTGGGGGTTCCAAGAGAGAGCATTTATCTAAATGTTCTTTTGAAAAGCAGAAACTCTAGTTGCCCTCCATTTTCCTGGTCTTTGTGTTGGGCAGAAGGAACACTGGCTCACACTACATATATGGGTATGTTTCTAGAGAATGATGAGTATATACTTGTCACTGGCAGAGAAAGCATTTCTGTAGGCAGATGTACTGTACTACCTTTAGGACATCAAATAATATGAAATGACAGAAAGGGCATGACTTGAGCCTATGTATCTGCATACTACAAATGGCCTCACCTGGGGTTAGAAGAGACAGCTATTGACTAGAGGTATAACTTAGGGTCTAGGATCTAAAAATAGATGCTATTGTGGATTTACCAGTCTGATATGAGGACCTCTCAGCTTTGGCTTCTATATTTGCAGTGCATCCAGTAAGATGCGTCATGCAAAGGGGGCCTGGGATTATACCTTCTGGCTTCAGGGTTATTGCTTCTGAGTACTGACACTATAGGTGGAACTTCTTGGCGAGGATGCCCCTACTCAAAGTTTCTGCTTAAGTGGTTAGTATAGCCAGCTTGGGTGGGTGCTGAGCCATGAGTGTCTTACTGAAACAAGCTTGGATAAGTGCTGAATTTTGAGTTTCTTACTGGAACTGGCTCAAATATGTGCTGAGCCAACAGTTTCTTACTGGAAACAGCTTGGGTGAGTACTGAGCCATGGGTCCCTTACAGGAACCAGCTTGGGTGAGTGCTGAGTCATGGGTCTCAAGGATACTTATGAGGTACCAGCCTCTGACATCCTGGTTCTGGTCATCTTCTCAATAACTCTCATGTTCTATGTGTTTTTTAAATTTTATTTATTTATTGCTTATAGTGTGGTGTTATATGTGTCTAAGGTATGTGTATGTGGAGGCCCAAGTTCTGTTTTGGATGTCTTTATTGGTTGTCTTTTCTCTTTTTTAAAAGACAGAATCAATGACTGAAGCAGAAGCTCACTGGTTGGGCTGTGTTGCCTAGCCAGTGTGCTTCATGGATTTGCCTGCCTCTTTTCCTCACAGTTCTGGTGGTATAGGAGCATGATGTCCCACTGGTTTTTCTCATGGATTATGGGAAACCAAATATGCTTGAACAGCAGATACTTTACCTTTTGAACTTTCTCCTCAGCTCTGTTCTATGTGTTTTTGAATAAGATTTCTAAGTCTATGGGTCAAAATCAAACCCACATTCTGAAGCACCTTAATGTTCCCTGATAGAGGTATCCCCATACAATCATTTTTTTTTTTTCTGCAAGGGACATCATGCCTTCATGCTCTCAGAGACACCAGTCAGTGTTTCATTTCTATGCCTGGGAACCTGTTCCCATAAGAAAATCACCAACAGATACACAAACAAAGCAAACATGTAGCTATATTGTGTGAAGAAACTCATTTACAGATTGAGACCTGAGACAACATGGCAGAGCATTCCTACATCTTGGCTGGGACTGACAATGGCACTTAGCTGCTGCTTCTCTTCATGGTTAGCTATAGATAACTCTGAAAGTGCCATAGCACTGACTCTGAGCTTGCAAATGAATTTTAGCAAGTGGCTGAACTATGTTTATGGGATTCGAAAGTCAAAAGGATAAACTGTGCAGTACGCTTAGGATCTCTGGGCCAGTATAGCTTAGATCTTTCTTACAAAATCCTCCTAAGATTTCTGATTTTCCTTGATAAACTTTGTATACATACGAACTAGTTACTAGAAATAGGATTTCTTGAAGGAGCTGGACTTTTCAGATGGATTCAAAGACAATCAGTTATTAGACATGCTGAGAAAGAGGAGAGGACAGGAAGTTGGCTGCTATTCTTGCTTTGTGTTCTCAGTGTTCTAATGCTGCTCCTAGGTTATAGTCTTAGGAATGGGGGCCAAAGAAAAAAAGGAAGGAAATGTGTGCTATGGTTGTTGGTGAGAAAGTTGATCCAGTGTTGGAGATCATGGGATATGGGATATAGGTGAAGTCTAATGATCTCTGCTTCTGTGGTCTCAGAAGAGTGGGATAAGTCACTGATGCAGAGCTGGCAGGCAGTGACATCCCACCTCTCTAACCAGAAGGAATGCTGGGGACCCCAGGGTGTGGTTACCATTGCTGGCTCGCTGCTTAATAGTCAACATCTGTTCTCCAGACAGCTTTGCTTTCTTCATTGCTGATGTGGCTCTTGGACATCCTGACAAGCTGTTGATAAGACAAGAAATGACTGTTAGCCATGGGCTTCAGCAGAGCCCAAGCCCTGCAGGGACAGGTAGATCTCAGTTCAATTACCATTACAGGTATGCTGAGAAATACAGATCAATGGTGCTGTGTGCCAGCACATACATACAAGGGTAACATGGTCTATATATACATGATCATATTCATGGGTTGATTGTGAGTGCTTGCTTAGTGTGACCTTAGGAGTAGGCTTTCCAGAGCAGATATGAGATAAGGAACACATGCTCCTTGTGCCTAGGAGTCACACCTTTGGTTATGAAATACCTTCAGAGGAAGGCATTTCCAGAGAGTTCTAACTGAGAATGGAAGAGCCATCCCAAATTTTGGTAATACCATCTTATATACCAGGATTCTAGATGAAGAAGAAGGAAACAAGCTGAATGCATTCTCTTTTCTCTGCACCCTGATATACCCAGATGTGAGCAAGTTCTCATCTCCACAGCCTTGGGCAACTGCTGCCACCATGTCTTCCCTGCCACAGTGAACTGCTTCCTCTGGATCAAGAGCCAAAGTGAATCCTTCCTCCCTCCCAAGTTGCTTTTGTTCATAGTAATAAATACACGGTTCTCTTGTAATTCTTTAATTAAGAACCCATCAGGCAGTCACAGGCCATCACCTATTCCTCCAGAGGCCCCATATTCTGCACCGTGTGTAGGTCTCATTGCAGTTCTGAAGTCTGACAGCAGTAGAGTGCTGAAACTGAGTTTCCCAGTGTCATGATAAAATCACCTCTGATTGTGGGCTTCAGGCTTGTATTATAAAAGAATAGCAGTGGAAGACTTGTGAACTTCCCCTAAAGTAAAACCCTTCCAGGTTGCATGGGTATTGTGGCACATCCCATGATCCTAGCGCTTTGGAGGAGGGTACAGTAAGATTAGGAATTCAACAACAGTCTCAGTTATAAAGAGTTCAAGGCCAGCTGAAGCTAAATGAAATCTCCTCAGAAAACAAAACAAGGCACATGTCTCCCTGGAAGTGAATCCAGACTAAGACTACTTCCCAGAGTTCTCCCTCTAGGGAACCTGTCTGCATGTATCAGGAGACTTGAAGGCAGGAGACTGCTTTTGGCACCTTTCTTAATGGAACTGCAGGGTGAATCCAACACACCACACATATCCTGTGAGATGGTCCTAGGACGTCAGCTCATTTATTCATAGTCTTAAGACTAGTGTTTCCTAAGTGGCTACATTGTCAGTTTGAGGTTCTGCACACTGGTGACTTCTCTCTGTACTTCTACATATACCCATGAGGCCTTCTGGTCTCATTTTTTCTGTCCCAGCACTGTGTACTGACCACCTAACTTTTTTCATCTAATTATCTATTAAATAGGACTATGGGCTTCAGAAAACCTCTGACACAGTCTCCACCCAGGTCAGGTTACCACTCCTAATTCAGGGACATCTACAACCCTCATATTCTCAGATATCATACCTGGCCAAGAGCATGTTACACCAGGAATTTCAGGAGTGGTTTTGCAGACTTCAGTAAAATTGCAGGTAGTCAATGATAGGGGAAAAATGACATCAGATGACATTCTCCGCCCCCCCCCCCAATTTAGCATTCATGGAACATGATCTAGGTACCATTTATAGAATTTCTCTAGTTTCTTCTGTTTTCACAACAATGAGGATTACAAACTCACTGAGACATCTTTCCAGTAAGTTTCCAGGGCTGGACTTGTAATGCTTTACTACAACAGACAATAAGTGCTGCCCAGTGGCTCTGCTCTATCAACAGCTAACTAGCTCAGGGCCTCCTGAAGTAGAGCTTCAGACTTAAATCAAGGCAGAGCTTCTTTCTTTGAAGTCCTAAGGAAAAAGGCAGATGGATTCTGAGACACTGGGCTTTTAGTTTAGCTCTCAGGTATTTACTACCCGGAATCCCAAAACCTTCCTTTCCACATTTAAGAGGAGATAAAAGACAAACAAAAATGACATCTCACACTGAACTTAACATAAAGCCTAGAAATAGCAATCTTGTGTTGCTTCTCTGTCTTCAGTGAATAAACCTACCTGATAGGAATGGTAAATAACAGTGCTTCATAAGAAGGATAAGGCCTGGGTGGGAGTTTGGGAAACTGAATCTGGACACAAAGGAAGATCCAAAGAATGCTGCATCATGCTTAAATATCTCATTCAGTTCCTGTCATTTCAATTCATGAGTATATTTCCCCACGGGTCAAATCTGGACGTGAGCCCTAAGCTTCTTGGCTCAGACCTCCAGGGAGAGTCTGATTTCTAGCACACATACTGCCACCTGCTGGTCACTCATGCAGTCTCCTCTTTGCATGTCAGTGACTCAGGCTGCCTAGGATAGTTGAGGATACTCTACACATCCACCAGGAAAGAACCACACAGCCAGCCTCCCTGCCACAGAAAGCAAGTTCCAAGTGAAGAATCTCAAACTGTTTTGGAAACTATTTAATAAAAACAGGTGGCTTCTGAGCTCAGAAATGCAATTTCAATACTGAGAAATTCTGGGCAATTCATAGTTAATACCCGTTTTCCCTATTCTTCTTTGCCTGGGGTCCTAGATATCTGGCACCAGGCACCATTACAGGACAGAAAGAATTTTAGTGGCTTCACAAGGAGGAGAAAAGTCTCTCAATATTTATCAAGGTGTTAGTTTCCTGAAGAAACTTCACCTGCACTAGGTAGGTAAACTTCCATGGGAGTGTATGATCAAAGTGAGCAGGACATGATCATAAGGAACAAAACATGATCTGAAAGAAAGCTTAGTCTGTGTGATTCAAACATAGGTAGCAGACCATGTGAAAACTCTGTTCACTTTGTAACAACAAGGGAGATTGTTAGAGATGAGGGGTCCTGAATGCCCTAAGGCAGGCACGTTGGAATCAGGCTCTTAGACACAGCCTGGTGGTTTCTTCACTGTTGTGACTTCTGATTCCTTGCTGAGCTGCTTTACATATTCTTGAAATGCAGTCATGGTTTCCATGGCATACAATATGCACATAGTGTACACACATGACTCTGATGTGCTTCTTCTCCATAGCTCCACTTCTATCAATAACAGGCTGAGAGAAGCACTGTGAGAAAGGGGCAAGAAGATGGTGATCCACACAGAGTTCCTGCCTCTTTTTGCCTCAATTGGAGGAGAGCCCCGTGATCTTTCTTCATCTGTAATTGGAAAAATTTTAGCTTTCAATTCTATGCCAAAAAGGAAGCCCCAGAGCTATTGGGAAAGAGAAATTTCAGGTACTTCTGTGTTAGGCAGACAGCCAGGACATATGGGAAAATAGGGTGCCTGGATGCCTGTAAACGGCACCAACTAAGTAATCTGCTCAGAGGCCCAGAGGACCTGATTGGTGTTTCCTGTTTCCCTCAGGTCTTGCACTGTGACTACCTGGTCTTCTGGGAGCTCTTTGAGGTCTTGCCCTATGATGACATCTGTTGTGGAGACCACCTCTCCGCCATGTTAGGGGACTGACTCATGGAGTTCCCCTCAGGCACATTAGTAGGAATTGTGCTGTATCTGAGAAAAAACTCTGGGATGGCCACTTCCATACAAGGCTCTAGACAAGGCCATGACAAACATAGAAAGCCCTGAAAGGTAGTAGGAGCTAGAGGAGATGCAGATACATCATCTGTTTTCACCCATTGAAGTTTAGAGTCCAGCCTGAGTGGAAGCAGTTATACATCAATAAGAGAATGATGAGTTTAAAAAGATACAATATATGTCTTAAAAAATGGAAGTGAAATGCAATGACTAACTATGACTTAGAAGATCACAGGATAAGATGTTTTCTGGAGAGTGTTTCCTCAGGGAGGCATGGAATCAGAGAGTCCACTGGGGACCTTAGCAAAGCCAGGTAGTCCTCGATTTAGTCTTCTAGAGGCCATTTCTCTTCCAGCAACCTTTACCATTTAGTATTATATATACTTGTAATTTTCTGTCTGAGCAGCCACACAGGCCCAAGTTCTAAGTGGTTTAGCTTTCTCAGTTGGTGGAACCCATGCCAGCCTCCTCAGTCTCATAAACAAATACTCCTCCCAGAGCTTGGGGACATCAGAGAGGCTGGTGCTCTCCCAAGAAGTCAGTGTGCTAGTTACTGAGCAGTAGTGATCACTGAAACACTACAAGAGGATCAATAACCTTGCCAGGAGCACAACATGAGGTAGGGAGATCTTCATCCAATTCAAGGTCTAAAGAGAAGCCCATTTTTAAGGGGAAAAAAAGCTCCTGTATGGTCATTGAATTTTATATTCTCAGCCATTCATTCAACAGTGTTTGGGTAGTAGTCCCCAAGTACAGCAGCACTTACTAGACAAAAGGAGGCCCTAATAACAGCAACAGAATGCTGTACTATAGCAGCTGCCAAGCATTAGCTAGAGTCCTCTGTACTCTGTGGTTTTCTGGACTTTCCCTGAGTAACATATGATTTTGGCAGGGTTCCTAGAAGATTTGGAGT
This sequence comes from Sigmodon hispidus, assembly GCA_004025045.1. NCBI lineage: Eukaryota > Metazoa > Chordata > Mammalia > Rodentia > Cricetidae > Sigmodon > Sigmodon hispidus. The sequence goes on from PVIH01012770.1 coordinate 22,814, forward strand.
TCCTGGGCTGACCCATGTGAACCATCTCCCTAACTTTGGATCTAACACCTTCGTCCAAACAGGGATGGGCAGTCTGGCAGATATTTGTCTTTGAGTATATAGTTGCTGGGTAAGGATCAGCCATGAATGAGGTAGAGCTGGACAGCCTTGAGCTCAGATGTGGCTGGGGTTAGAATGGCAGGTATAGTCACAGAAATAGGCAGATACTGTTGGCTAGAGACCTGACTTATCTGGTGAGGGCACTGAATTTAATGACAGTGCCATGAAGCTTGTGTTGCTGGCAGTATCATGGAGAACACCTGCAAAGGTCCATGGAAGACGGCTAGAGACCAATGGAAGCTTGTGTGGGGAGGCAGGCTGAGTTCTGGGGAGGCGACTGAGGTGGGTGGTTCAGTGAGTACAGGAGAAAACACCACCCAGAGGCATGAGGAGGATGGACACCCCACTGATTTCTAGCTTCCCATGCTTTGCTTAGTTCCTATTCTCCTTCTTTCCTCTCTCCTTCTTTCCTCATCTTGGACTTTGTTTGTGATGGTCACTGTGGGAAGGCTGACATTTCCAGCTGTTCATTATTTATTCCAACACAGTGTATTGTTGTAAGGATATTTGTAGTAAGTAAAATCCACTTTAGTTATTTCTGAAAAGAGGAGAAGGAAAAGTTAGTTGACAGACTTTGAGAAGAGACAGGGTTGCCAGGGAGAGAAGTGTCAGTGTAGCCCTGGTGGAGGAGTCCTTTCTTGCTCAGGTCCCACCCATATTTCCTATGGGAGCCATTTTTCTGGGAAAGCCTGAGTGGGAACTTTCCTTATTCCCTGGTTTCTCAAAAAGATCTTTCCCTCTGAAATGCTCAGGATCTTTGCCCTAGGGACTTCTCTAGCTTTATTTCTCTGGTAATATTCTTGCTTTCATTTTCTCAGTTCTGTTTTTTGTTTGTGTCTTTTTCTTAGGTGCTCTTTAGTAGTTTGTCACTAGCCCTCCTGAACTATTCATGCATTCTTCTGAAATATATTTTATGACATTCTGTTACCTGTTTACCATTTATGGGAGAACTCATCAATTTTGCATCTAATCTTTTGAAATAATTCTTCCTTTGTACTTAGGTTTTAAGATATATCTATCTTCTTTCCCCTTGGGTTATAAATACAATACATTTTAAAACTCTATCCTTTCTTGCATGACAACAAATGATAAACTTGAAAATATTTTTGTTTCCATGGTATTTGTTGTTGCTTTTTGCTTGTGTGTGTGTTCTGTTGTTGTTTTCTGTTTCACCTCTCTGTTTTTGGGTTTGTTTGCTTCAGCTTCTGTCAAGAAATTTAGGAATCTCCTTAACTGGCTATGGTTCTTGGTTCTGGTTACCTCTCATAGGTGCCAGTGATCATCAGCAATTTTTGCTTGTCTCCTGGCTCTCGTCGGGAGCCAGGGCCCCTTTCTAGAGAGCTGGGCTTGGCAGGGACTGCAGATCTGCAGAGTGGTCAGTTGTCCCAGCTGGAATCTGAGGCCAAGAAGGCTGTAGGGCCTCTCCACTGTACCTCTGTATTTTCAGCCTGCAGAGCACTTGTTACCATGGTTCTTCACTCTCCCTTTACTGGGGTTCAGGAGCATGTGACCCAGGATTCAAAAGCCCGCGTGCCCTTGCAGAGTTCCATCTGGTCTCCACACCTTCAGAGGCATGTGGACTGGGAGGATGTCAGCATGCGCTTCTGTCCTCCTCTTTTCTGTTTCCCTTTCTCTTCTATTTCTTACCTCCACATCCCCATCTCAGTTGCTCAATGGGAAGCTCAACCCCAAATGTGTGTGCCAGTGTCTGTGGGCTCTCTCTCTCTCTCTCTGCACTTACATTGTCTGTTAGGTACTGTGGTGTTTTGTAGGTTCATGATGAAAATCAGTCATATCAATGGTATTATGAGATTCAGTGAGGACAAGTGTGAATTAGTCTCTGGAGTTTAACCAGGATTCTCAATAGAGGTGATACATAAAACTTTTGCTGTAGAATATATGTTCCTGTAACTTCACACACTGGTCAAAGAGCTTGTACATCCCCTCTCTAGGTTTGCAGAGTGGTTACTTGTCCCAACTGACCACTCTGCAAACCTAGAGAGGAGATATACAAGCCAGTTTTGGCCCTCTTTCTTAGGGAGTCAGACTCAGGTACTTAGTGAGGTACTGTTGCACACCTTGGACTAAGGAGAGGACAGGAGAATGGATTTGGGTGTCTTCACACAATTTCCAAGGGTTGTTTTATCTGCAGCATAGAGGTTTGTGGTGGTGGTGGCAGTGATTTGGGTTGTACTGTTTGTGGTGGCAGTGGTTCTGGTTGTGTAGTATTTGTGGTGTTGTGATGCTTGTAATGTGGTCCTGCGTGTTGGTCCAGTGACCTCAAATAGTCTCTTTATCTGAGACATGATGGTTTCTGACTAAAGAGAGAGGTTCAAAGTGCCAGAGGGAAAAGCAATACGACCCAGAGCCCCCAGGGTAGCTTCAAGTGCTTGTGCTTATAGAAAAAGAATTAGGTCTCCATCTGGGTCCTTCTAGGCTGCCCCTAACCCTGACTCTCATAGACAGCAAGACTATCTCCCTTTTGTTTCTCTTTTTTCCTGTTTCTTGGGGACTCAGGCAAAGTTCAGTGATTTTGAATTGCTAAATCTTCAAACAGGAAAGTTTGACATTCTAGGTTGTGAGCATTATTTCAATAGAGTATTATTTGGAAATAGGGTTTTAAATGATTAGATCAAGTTAGTGTGAACCCTAATGCAACCTTATTCATATCAGACAATAGTACAAGGATAGAAGGGCTTGTGAGGACAGAAGAAAGCAGAACTTGGGGTGACAGAGATTTTATATCTGGGGGAGGCTGCCTTCAAAGTTTCTGATATTTCCACTCTAGCCATGAGGAGAAGTTTCTATACCTAAACTTCTCAGTGCTCATTAGTTCTTTGGGTGGCCTTGGAAACAGTACAGTCCCAGCTGGTGACACATCTGGTTTCTTCAAAGTGTTCCCAAACTCCCATCCTCTTCTTCCTATCTAAACATACAGACTGCTTTTGCTCTAGGGGCATTGCTACATGGGAAGAACAGCTAAATGAGAGCAGCTCTGCTGCAGAGACTGCTCAGGTATGGGCATGGATGGTGGCCATCAGGTAGAATGGCTGTGGTGGTTGTAGGGATGGTGATGATTGTTGCAATGATGGTAGTTATGGTAGTAGTAATGACTGTTGTGGTGACTATAATACCACCACCACCAATCACAGTTACCACAGTTGCTACTGCAATAAATATTACACCTACCACCAGTGCAACAACTATTTCTAGTCCCTACAATCATAAACACCACAACCAGCATCATCACAACCTCTACATCCACAGTTCCCACAATCACAACAAGGGTCCAACAAGACAAAAACCAATCACAATCACAACTTCTACAACTTCCACAACCATAGCCAGAACAACTTCTATACTGCAACAGCCACCACAGACATGACCATCACCACTATAATAAGCACACAACCACTATTACAAGCATCACAACACCACAAATACTACACAACCAGAACCACTGCCACCACCACCACAAACCTCTATGCTGCAGATAAAAACAACCCTTGAAATTGTGTGAAAACACCCAAATCCATTCCCCTGTCCTCTCCTAGTCTGCCATTTGTAGAGAGAAATAAATGTCTCACTGGGAGCCTGCTTTGCCAATGTTCTGGGAAGTCAAAAAACATTCAAGAAAAACTGAAGAGGACTCTTGGCCCAGTCCAAGGCCAGGAAGGTCTGAGTAATGCCTCCAAAGAAAATGCATCTTACTTCCAAAAATTTTTAGAGTGTGAATCTAAACTTTAATTTCAGAGACTATTTCTCTGTTCCAGAGAGTGTATGAGGGGCTGGAGAGATGGCTCAGTAGTTGAGCACTGACTCTTGCAGATGTCTTGAGTTTGGTTCCCAAGCACCAAATACTGTCACACTCACAACTCTAGAGAATCTGATGCCCTCTTCTGGACTCTGTAGACTTCTGCATTCATGAATGCACAGAAATCCCACCCCCACCCCAAATACACATAGACATACACATACCAAAAATAAAAATAGAAAAAAAAACAATTTAACTGCTGGGGAAAACAGTATTATACTGTACTACTTTGAGAAGAGTGGCAGAAAAGATGTATCTTCATTCAGAATACAGGCAACCTGCAGTGGGTTGACTCCTAGGATGTTAAGAGGCGGCTGTGTCTGTCCCTGGTAAATCGTGCTTCTGCTCAGATCTATTGAAGCTTTCCCAGAAGATAGAGGCTTGAGCCAGTTCAGGTCTGGCAGAGGTCTTTCCTGATTTGCTTCCTCCCTCTCATTCTTTAGTGCACATCTAGTGAAGCTCTCCTGGCTATTATACACTCCAGGTCTTCACATATGCATGGTGGGAGGGAACAGTATCCCATCTTAAACAACACTTGAGCCCCTTTCCTCATATGGTATAGCGCTGAGAGATCGGGATGGTATGAAGGGGTGGCAGTGACTCAGCATAGGCCAAGGACATTGGGAACCTGACTGGAGCTGTGTATTCACTTAGAAGTCCTTCCTCTCATTCAACCTAAAGAAAATTTAGAGCATCCTAACTCCTCCCCACTACCACCACCACCACAGTATGCCCATGCCCTCTAGCTTGGGGCTTCCCCCATCTAGGTTCTCCTACAGACATGCACACCACTCCCCTCCTCATTTTTGGCTTTCTGACTTACACCGACCACACCTATTGAAGTCTGGTTAGGGCCCCCAGCCCTCTGCCCCTTCATAGAATGATAAAGGTACCCAGGGGTTGAAACATTTCTAGTTTTGGAATTTAACCACCATTTAAAACTCCACCTTGAGGCCCTCTCACTGTGTCCTCTGTGATATTTGTCTTTTGGTGGGGGGGGGGTGTCGGGGAGCAGTAGGGAGCTGCCCTGTCATGGAGCCTGGTCTCAATGCCACTGTGACCTTGGTGTCTTGCCATTGACCTCTCCAGGCCAAGAGATGTTTCCCATAGGTGTCCTGAATACTACTCTTCCAAGGCTATTCCTGTTCCTTATAAGCCACAGACCTATGTGGGACCAGATATTGATCTTACGAGTGGTCTTTTCCTATTTCCAGCTGTCTGAAGGACATTTCTAGTTCAAAGTGCCAAAATAAATCTCAAGACAACATAGCTAAGACGAATCCAGCATAGCTTTCTTCTCTCATAGTTTCAATGTTGTGTACCTAAATATTCAGATTTAAAAATAAGATTTAGTTTTGTGTGTGTGTGTGTGTGTGTGTGTGTGTGTGTGTGTGTGTGTGTTGTGTGTACATGAGATCATATAGAGTCCAGAAGCAAATACTGGATTCCCTAGGGCTGGAGTTACAGTAAGTCACTGGATGTGGTTTCTAGGAACTGAACTCAGTTCTCTGCAAAAGCAGCATGTACTTTTAATTACCAATCAATCTCTCTATCTCAGTTTACAATTTTGGCTGCTATTTTTTTGGGGTTCATGGGTCCCAGGCTAGCTTTGAGTTGATATACAACCAAGAATAACCTTGAAATTCTGATCCTTTCCCTCTTACCCCTGGAGTCCTTGGATTAGAATGCACCATCACACCCAGTTTATGATAGTGAGTATTCCCAACCTCACCAGCCAGCACCCTCCTCCATGGGATTGTATTAGGATACAGAATCCTTAATGAGGCCATTAAGGCTAAATGAGGTGAGGTGGTGGACCCTGACCTGATCAGATTAGTATTCATATATATGTATATATATATATATATACATATATATGAACAATTTATATTCTCTCTCTACCCTGTGAAACAATGAAATGGTTCTCACAAGCAGCCCCCAAAGGAATGCCTCACTTTTAATTTCAGGCTTTGACTCCATTGCATAGAGAATGGTTTTAGTCTTTCAACATTATGTTACAATTGCAAGTGCCCACTGATATGCTCAACTTCAAAAATTAGCTCTTCTCTGTACTCAATGCTCCAGTTTTTCTTAGGCCTGCTGTGGTGGGTCCACATAGCCTCTTGCTCAACATTTCCTCTCTCAGTACCTCCTCCTACCTCTCATCACCTTTTCTAGCCTTCTATAGAACTACAAAAGCTAGGCTTCATCTAAAGCCCCCATCATAACTCTCTCCCAGGTCTGCATTTGTCTGGACTCACACATCCCCTGGGGACAAGACTCTTCTCTTTGTAGCTGCTGGTGCAGGGTTACCCTGTTGCTGTGTAGCTCCCTTCCTCTTAGTATAGTCTCCTTTTCTCCAGGAACACACCTTGAGACGCAGCTTTGCAGACCACACCTGAACTCCTTTGACTCTTAAGTTGATGTATCTCCACTTATGACCCTGAGTAAAGCCAGTGGCTAATGTATTATTAGCTGTTTAGAGGAGAGAGGGTAGTTGCAGGCCAATATTTCCTTGGAGAAATTCTCAAAATGCCTTGGTTTTCCAGGGAGCTTCCACAGTTTCCACTCAGGCTCCCCACTTCAAGCTTCACTGTGCTCTGCCTTCTTTTTGCATATGTCTCATTCTATCTGCCCTGAGTCTAAGACCTTCATAGTGGCTCTAAGTTGGGTCCATGCCTTACTACTGTGACCTGCATGGAACTTGGCCTTAGTGAACATCCAAATGCTGGTTTGATGGAGCTTATGATGGTACTGCACCCTGGTCTGGCTGTTTCTCTTGATATGGCTGGGCTCTAAGGTTGCCAGGGAGAATAAAAATCATTTTCCTGTCCCATGTTGTCTGAACTTCTACTTTTCTCCTATATCAAGCCATAGTTTTCTTCACCAATATTTGATAATACTACCATTATAGTATTATCTTCTAACTTTCTTCCTGCAGTTTCTACTTTGTCTGTAGGTATTGCCCTCATTTTTTTAAAGGACCTGAGAGGCTCATGTTAGTGACTTTGACAATGACCATCACAATTTCACACCCATTCAAAGGAGACCATGACCAGCAGCCTGGATTGGCTCTCAGGACACAAATGGATCCTTGGGGACAAGCCCCCTGTATAAAAGAGCAACAGTAAAAGTAAACATATTGCAGAGTATGTGATATGCACCACACATGGTATACACACCATGGCTCTGAGGTAGTATTAACTTCTCCACACCATAACTCCATCTCTTATCAATAACAAGCTGAAAAAAGCACCATTAGAAAGGGTCCAGAAGATGGCGAGCACCATGGGGTTCTCAGTGACATGCACCTTTGAGGTGAAGGTTCAGAAGGGGTGATAGGTGAGCAGCATTTGTATATTTGGAGAGAAGTGGATAGGTTGAATCCCGTCTGTTCTTCATCACCATGGTGCCTAATCACCAGTGTTTCCTCTGGAGTTCTGACAGCAGTTTGTGAACAGCAGGTACTTTCTAGATTCTTTTGTGACAGTGAGTCTGTCTTAGAGGAGGCAATAAACTCTATCCACCTACATCTCAGATTTTTTACTAAAAAGTAAAATGGATAGACTAAGGTGAAAGATCCTCTGTGGGCAGGGCCTCACAGAACGCCCCACCTCTTCTTAGGCCTTTCTGCAACTTGGACAGTTTGTAACCAGTGGTGCTTAGCTTCAGTCCAGGTATAAAACTTTATCTTTGCCATGCTAGAAAACATGAGCTCTGATTCACATCACGGCTTTCTGTCATTTTAAAATGTCACTATTAGCTGAAGTCATGGGAAGAGGGACTCTTGTGGAAAGCATTTTGGTACTATTTGTACAAATTTTATAAACATATCTCTGCTGAAGACTGGATCCTGAACTGTTGCTGACACAACATCAGATATGCACACAGGTGTTTGAAGAAGGATCTTCAATCTTCTTTGCAACATTTGAACCTAAGAGTGGCAGGGAGTGGTGCCTGGTGAGAGAGGCTGGCCCTGGAGAGGGGAGGAAGCTGGGCACCACCAGAGTTATTACCCTGTCATCTGCTGGTCCCAGGCATGCTGTGAACGGATGGGCCCTCCTGTGTTTACACAAAGACCTGTTTGTATGAACAGGAGAACTAACTGCCCACGCCTGGTGGTAGGTGTACTTTGTATGTACATATTACTGTATGAGAGAAACTTCTAAGAAAAAAAAAGAAACCACTAGCCTTGGAAGGTATTTAGGAGAATGTATCATGGAAAAGGCCTTTATCTTTTTTTACAAAAAAGGTCATTGAACGTTTCTAGCTGAGCAAGACTGTCTTTTTTTTCCTTTTTTAATGTAGATGGTATATAACATGTAAATTAATATGAAGGGTGTGCATGCCTGTGAGCACATGGAAGCCAGAGGCCATTGATATCTTCCTCTATTACTCTCCATCTTGTTACTTTGAAGCATGATCTCTCCCTGGACCTGGAGCTTAGGAGGATCTGGTTAAGCTGATAACCAACAGGCCCCAGTGATTCCCTCAGTGCCAGAGTTACCACATACACAGCAACAGGCCTCGCTTGCTGCATGGGTGTTGTGATCTGAAGTTACGCCTTCATGCCTACACAGCAAGTGCTTTTATCCACTGAGTCTTCTCTTTAGCCCAAGAGTTTCTTAAATAACTAAAAGCACTTTAAAATATTCAGGTTCTGTGTCACAAACTCTTGCATCTGACGTTACTCATTTGGCCTGCTTATTATTTGAGGTGGTTTTATACAGAGCCAGGTGTGTGCGAGCGTACCTGCATGCAAGAAGCATCATGGAGCATCAGCAAGGGAACCCCTGCAACTCCTCCCCAAGTAGCAGGCAGTGATATTGTGCAGTGTGAACCCTGGGACTCAGACACCCAGTCCAATGGGTCCGGCTGGCTTCCTGTGAGACCCATTACTTTCCTAAGGAGCTTGGGACATACCATAGAATAGGTCTCTTTTAAAATATTGAATCATGTTTCTATTTAAATTAAACAAAATTGAACGGTGTTGGCTGAGTTCCCTGGGAGTTTTCTCTTGTATCTGATAGGGACCTGCTGCAAGGCCTTTGTGCACCACCCTCTTTTCCCAGAATGGGGGTACTTTGGAATTCCAAACAAGACATGCTTCAGTCTACAGACATCTATGTGTGTGCTCTTGTGGGTTCATGTAAGATTAAAGTCTGCTTTTTTTTACTGTGAATCTTGATTAAAAAACAAAAACAAACAAACAAACAAATCACTGAAAACCATGGTCCGGGAGGTAGACATGGTTGAAGTGGTTTGTGTTTTTGAGATAAATTTGAAACTTTATGTATCTTTCTCCAGACCTCCACATTTTGCTTGTTTGCTGGATACTTTTGATCTTGGTTTTCTTAGCATTAATAATGAAGAAGGTAAAACCTATTCCCTCCAGAATATACCATTGTAGCTGGAAAGTGTATCCACCAAGTGTAAAGGGACTCACCTTCGATGTGTGAGGAAGCTGCCACTGACATGTCCCGACCCATCACACCCAGGTGTAGGGCAAGACATGCCCTCAGTTTTGACCGACTTCCAGGAGAACTGGGAGCCGTTGAGGTACCCATCTTTCTGCCTCTTGGCTGCCAAGGGGCATCCAGAGGCGCTGCGGTGGGATGCATACTTTCCAGTGATGTGGCCTTGACCATCACAGCCAGGGACCGGACACCTAGAGAACAGTTAGGAGGCAAACTTTATTTTCTTTACCTTCATGGAGATGGTGAACTATATAACACAGTCACCTATGTGACAGAAAATAAACAAGATAACACCCATGCTCTACTATACAAGAAAAAGAGAAACAGGAAGAGCCAGATGTGGTTGTACATGCCTGCAATCTTAAAACTTGGGGAGTTGAGGCAGGATGATCAGGACAAAGATAACAACCTAAAAGACACCACCTTGTGGTGACATGTGGTATTTTACCCTTTCAGAAAAAGGCACTAGGGACAAATAAGTAGCAAGGAACTATGTATGGTCCTGTGATCTGGGAGGTATAAAGGAGCATGGTAAGATGCAGGAAAATGCATAAAATTCCACTTTTGGACAGAATTCTGGTGGTGAAATACAAAGCCAATGAATGGATCAGTGGAGGAGTTCAATTAATATATGATAATGAAAAGGCAATTTCATCAACCTGCATTCTCTCAAGGATTAGGAAGCACTCTGTGGTTGTGCTTTTGGAGAACACAAAGTATTCTTTCAGCTGGGTGAGATGACAAACATCAGAAGTACCTAAGGATCTAAAGTGGAAGGAGCAGGGAGCTGGAGGTCCCCACCTGGGACTGTCCTGCTGATTGCTTGCCACAGCATAGGAGGAACCCAGACTCAGCCAACAAATAATCCCAGTGTGCCTCAAACAAGGCAGAGGTTGACTTCATAACCTCTGTTGTGCAGGACCATTTGTCTGCTTGCATTTTCTTTTCGTTTTCCATTTTTTCCCTTCCCTCCCATACTTCTATTTGACAAGGTCTCATGTAGTCCAGGCTGGCCTGAAGAACTAGCTACATAACTGAGGATGACCTTGAAGATTCTCCTGTCTCCAGCTAATAGGTCTGTGTCACTCATGCTCATTTATGAAATGCTGAGTTTTGAGCCTCATACATGCTAGGCAAGGACTCTGTCAACTAAGCTATATCTCTAATTCACATTGCTTTTTGAACAGCAAAATTTACATACCACAGAATCCATATTTTTAATTTTGATACATTTTAGTTTATCTTCATAATCTATGTCTTCAGTGATTTTTGTGAGTTAAAACTTATCTCTTAAAGTACTGATGCTGACATTTAATGCACACCCATCAAGTTTATCTTGGGAAGTTTGAGGCAAGAAGAAATAGAAACTATAAATGAAGTGCAAGTAGACCCCACGGCTCTTTGGCCTGCAGGGGAAGGTTAAGTGCAGCTGTCCTCCCAAGTCCACATTAGGAAAGGCAAAGTATTCACATGATGGCAGAAAATTTGCTTCCAGTATTAGGTGTAAGCCTACATGGCTTTTTACAAGCCTAAAGTCCCCAGTATATTCTGGGGAAGGGGAACATTTCTTGGTGACACAGACTGTGGCTGGACATCTGAGACTTTGTGGTCATTTAACAGATGCATTTGGTTTAGATTTACCTGGCCTAGTTGCTTAGTGAGACCTTAACAGACACCTCCTGGACACCCATTGGCCCCTTTCTCCTGAGTTTTCAATGCTGGTTCCCATACCTGATTGGCTCCTGGTCTTCCTTGTCCTCTTTGCTCTGTGCTATCCGGATGCCACTCTTCTTTGCTCTTGGGCACCCAGAAAGGCTGAAGGAGAGATAGGTTTCAAAAACATCAAATGCTGAGATTTAGGGGAAAACTTCAACAGCGACTTGATTCTCTCCAATGTGGTGGAATGTTCTCTGTATGCTGTAAATAAAGGAGCTGTTTTGGCCTATGTGGAGCACCGTAGAAGTGGGTGGAGATTCAGAGGAAGAGACAGGCAGAAGGAGGGTGGAGTTAGCCAGTCTCCATCCGACCCCCATAGAAGAGACATGTAAGGAATACAGGTGAGCCACGGGCTGGGACACATGGCAAATAGAATACAAGAAATGGGTTGAATTAATATGAAAGAGCTAGCTAGTAATGTGCATGAGCCAAACAGTATGAAGTTAATGTAAGTGTCTGATTCATTTCTTTGGGGGACAAAAGCTGCCGTGGGCCAGGTCCAAACCTCCGGGCCCAAAAGGGCCCCGGAAAATTTCTTACAACACTCCACAGCCTGGGATTTGGGGGATGCATTAAAAAATCTGAGGGCAAGAGGACAATGCATTTTGTACATATCTCCTATGTCCTCTCAATGCTTTTATATGCTGTTAGTTTCTTTTCAAGGAGGTTAAGAGCCTTGAGTATACTAGGTACTGCCGACAGGGTGAGTGGCCAGCTTGGGAAATGGGGACAGTGAGGAAAAATCAGAAAAGATGCTAGAGAAGGTTCTGTGAATGGATGAGGTAAAATGAAGAGCAGACAGGCCCCCGCTTGATGTAGTGGAGAGCCCTGCAGCCCAGGTTTGTGCTGGAAGCTATTCCATCTCACCTACATGTAGACATCTGGTTGTATCTTCAAAAGGGATGAAGTCTGAATATGTTTGTTAACTTTCTAGGTTTTGGATACAGAACTGTTAGAGAGTTTCTCAAAGAATCTTTGTGTACTAGGCCTGTTCTGAAGTCCTCCCTATACCTAGACATCTCATGCTGGGACACACACTGTGAACTTTGGCCTGTGCATAGTTTGTGAGGCCTATTTTCTTGCTGTCCTAACTCATTTCTCTGCCACCTCTAGAGCTCAGTGTCCCCTGATGACTTTTTGCCCTGGACCTTCACTGTCCTTTCAGCCTCATGTACCCTTTGTCTGTAACTCTCCATGGGCTTGACCTCTGCATGGAGGTCATAGCTACTAAGAAGCCCTTGGCTTCCTTTTGCTCACCTCACCCTCCTCAAAAGGGTTCTCTAAGAGGCTGGTCCTAAAGACATTTAGATCATCTGGTATTCTTCTACATCTTTAAATCATACTCAAGGCCTTGCACAGAGCAAGAATCAGTTAAGTGTTTGTTGAATGCATCTGTATAAACATAATGGGAACAGACAGACTCAGGAAGCAAGCTTCTCTCTTGACACCGTGAGGTTTAGTTTCCCTGCCAATTATATTCAGTGGCTTATAAGCCCTGGAATACAAGGTTTCATCCTCAAAGACAGCACTTCAGCATTTGACTGGAAGTTTGATATAACCCATGCTACTCTTCCTGACTGACAGAAATACATAGATTTCTACCCCCAGCTGAGCCCAAGAGCTCCCAAGGCCACTGTCAAGGACTTTCAAGTGACTCAGAGCTCTACTTTTTTTGTTTTCTTTGATATATATATATATATATTATATATATACATATATATATACATATATAATGCACACAATGCACACACACAATACACACAAACACAACATGCACACATATATATAACACAACACATCAGGCTGGCCTCAATTCACTATGTAGCCTATGATGACCTTGAGTTTACAACCCTCCTGGCTCTACTTTGTCAGTACTGTGATTCTGAGATTTCAGGCAGCTTGTACTACTTCACCTGGTTTTATGTACTGCTGGGAACTTACCTATTTTGGCTAAGTAAGCACATTACTAACTAAACTTCAACCCCAGACTTAATACTCTATTTTTGCTATAAGTATGGACATGAAATCCATTATTTTTCATAGGTTCCAGAGATTCCCATGGTGATTTCACTGTAGACTGGCCTGGGAATGGCACCAGACAGGCTTCTGAAGTGTCTGTCCTGTTACTAGTAGTATGTGGTCATGTCTTTAATCATGGTTCCTGTGACCCAGATAATAAAGAGGCCCCCAAAGGAAGGACAAGAGAATGAGAGGCCAGGGATGATATAGAGATTCCACAACATCTATAGTGTTGGGAGCCAAGCCTAACTTAGCCATATTTTAGCTCCTACAGCTAGCCATTTACCAGTAGCTAAACCATGACTCCAGGCTTTCTCCTTGACCTTCTCAGATCAGCAAGGTGACCTTCCCCAGGCCCTCAACTGATAACAGATAGATTTCCATATCAATTCTACCCTTTCTGTTACTTCCCCTCACAGGCTTGCCACATTCTTTTGAATATCCCACCCCTTTCCTCCCAGCTACCTACATGGCAGAGATTCTGTATAAATATTGGTTGTAATAATAAAGCTTAGGAGGATTTGAACAGAGAGATTTGTCTTGTCCTTCTGTTCTTTGTGTTCCTGCCTTCCATTTGTTTCGTTCCTAGGTTCAGGTCCACGCTGAAGACCCTGCTGGCCGGGGCATTATACTCCTTTCTTTAAGATCCAATTGGCACACATGAAAAAGCAGCTACCTTCTCTTTCTGTGTGAGTGACAGACAGACATAATTGCAGGTGTTTGACCTCTGAGGTAGTCCCAAGGTTCTATGCACCTCCTATATAATACCAGTCATTTCCTTTGTGCTTCTGAATGCCAAAGCCTGCTGCCTTTGGGATTGGGTGATGCTTCTAATATCAGGGTAGGTCTCTAGGATCACTGTCTGGACTTCTCAGAGTACAATGGAACAGAATAGAAAGTGCCATCAATCTTTGGGCTAGAGCCTTGGAGTTTTCACCTCATAGAAGAATACAGGAAAGGGTTTGGAAGAACACTGAGCTGACAGCATGGCAAATTTGCACTCCAGCCTCAATTCCTCACTTCAGCTCTGATAAAAATAGGCTCATGGGACATTGAAGCCACATATTTAGGAAGCTCAGTGCAATATTTGGTACAAAATGATCAGTAAATAATGTCCTGTGTTTTATGAGGTTAATAAGTGTTCCTTAAGATGTTGGGATACTTAAATGGGAGGCACAGAATCCTCTGTGAGACACAGAGTAGGAGCCAAAAGGTCTTGGGTGTGTCTTGCTACTTATTGTATGATCCTGTTGAAAAGTAAATGGGAGGGCTCAATCAAAGAACAAGGGAATCCTGTGAGTCTGTGTGGTAGGAACCTTCAGAAGTCACTGCACATTATGTTAAAAACTGCAGATGAAGAAAGTTCCAATGAAGGATAGAATAAGAGAATACAGAAGATCTTTGAGAAGCCAAGGAAACAATCAAGAATTCTAAGACAAAGTCAGCTGATGACTGTAGATTGCAAAAGCTTTACAGGCCCATCAGAGGACAGTGGGAAGAATAGGCAGTGGGTGAACATTTTAGAAAACATCACAGTCAATAGGTGTTTGTTAAGATGAACGTAGGTTTCAGATGTGTCATTGTGACTGGAAGCTATACTATTGTTCAAAGCTAAGTCAAGAAAGTTCCAGTTGTACCTTGTCTAGTATGTCTCTGAGTGCACTCTTTCCCTGCAATCTTCCCTTACCACTCTGGGCTCATAGGTCCATGGAGATGTGACATTTGAACTCAATACTGTGGCTCTAATTCTAGCTCTAGTTCATCTCTTAGAGCCTCAGTTTCCTCAGATTCCCAAAAGAATGAGTTCTCAGTCTTCAGTGTGTAGAGAGCAGCAGGAGGAAGGCATACAGCATTGTAGGGTTTGGGTAAGAATGGTGGCCCCATAAGCTCATATGTTTGGATGCTTAGTCATTAGGAAGTGGTACTACTTGGGACTGATTAGGAAGTTTGGCCTTGTTGGAGGTTTGTGTCACTGTGGGATGGGCTTTGAGGTTTCAAGGGCCTAAGCCAGGCTCAGTGTCTCTCTTTCTTTCTGCTACCTACAGATCCAGATGTAGAATGCTTAGCTACTTCTCTAGCACTATGTGTGCCTTTGTTCCACAAAGCTCCCTGCCATGATAATGGACTAAGCCTCTGAAACTGTAAGCAAGCTCAAATTAAAAACTTTTTTTTTTTTAAATTAGAGTTGCTGTGGTCATGGTGTGTCTTCACAGCAATAGAACACTGATTAAGACAAGTGTTCAGTTCATTTCTATACAAAGAGTTCTGTGTATTCCTCTAGGGTCATAAACCATAGAACAGGATCATTCTGTAACACCGACAAGGCAATGTGTGCACCATTCTATAACCAGGAAGGACAGACCCATGGGTATCAGAAGCTATCCATGGGCCTCTGACTCTTGCCCTGCTCGGAATCCTTGATATGAGACCTCACTTTTTACTGTAGCATAGAGATACTCTGTACTCAAAAACTGAGTTGAATTGGGGCATATCTGAGGAGGGGGACAATACATCCCCATCTAGCTAAATTTTCCTTTATGGTTTCTGTACTACAAATATCTCATGGCCTGTGTTTCTGGGAAGAAATTAAGAAACATAAAAGAGAAGGAAGATTTCTAATCACCCTGTGGACAAGAAACAATGATCCTGAAGAAGGTACTCATCTAGATGCTGGCTTTTGTCTTTACTCAACTTACAGGTCTTTACAGACCTTTGCTTACATAATTGTGACCTCAGTCTTTCCTTAATGGAAAATTTACATGAAAATCTTGAAATAAATGCAATATTCTTGATTAATATGCTTGACTCTTCCAACTTCTATGTAAAGGAAGTTGTTATTATATAACCTGCCTATACACTTCACTTTCTGTTTGCTAAAACTGCTACAAGGCAATATGCGCCCCACATTTTTCTCCTCAAAATCAAATTTGCTTTGCAACTTTGTTGATAAAGCCTGGATTAACTTCAGCACTGATAATAGCTTAAATATAAGCCTGACATACAAATACACATACACAGAGCCATGCACATCCATAAACATGGATATTGCCACACATAAATACTAAGACACATAACACACATACATGGCCTTCACACATATGCACACACCACAATGCATACTTGACACCTACCCATATACATATACAAGTGTACACACATACCATACATGTATACAAAGATACACAACACATATAATTATGCATGCATATATACAATACACATACATACACACCATACACATATACATCATAACACACTCAATTCCCACATTATTCTGAGACAAAAATCTCCCTATGTAGCCTATTCTAGCCTTGAACTCTTGGTGATCCTCCTGCCTCAGCTTTCAAGTGCTGGGATTATAGATGTGAGCCATCATGCCTTGCTCTAAATTACATTTTAATGACACATTTGTATCTTACTAATATCTAACACTAAATAAAAGCCAAATGAGTAAACATGCGTATACTTCATTATGTTCAAAAGTAGGTACACAATGTCAACTTTAAGTAGAAAACAAGACATTGATGTCGGGTCACCAGGTAACCATTTTCAGTTGTATAGATTTACAAAATAATGTTCTATAGGCATTTATTTTTTCAGATAAATTAATATAAAGACTAGAATAGAATGTACCTGACTTCATATATTTAACAAGTGTTTTTGAATTCTCTTTAATATAAACCAACCATCTTCCCTGGAGACTCCTTCAGAAGAATCTCACTTTGTCTTGCATACTTGGTGATACAAGTCAAGGGAGCAGACCTCTCTTGACCTGGTGGTCCTAAGTCTGGAGACATCTTGATTGGTACCTGAGGCTGGAGGTCATGGTACCATTCAGCAACCCATAGTTTGAGGGAAACCCCATAGCAAAGGCCTGTCAATTCTTCCAACATAGGACCTGTCATCAAGTGTGCATCCACTTGATGCATGCTGTTGAAATGACAGGTAGTGGAGGCCTTTTGTCAGCTCACATGGTAGGGGTTCTGTGTCATATTGTAGCTTCTCTGTTCTCATTGTGAGAAATGGAAATTCTAAGTTAAACCTCTCTGTGGCAGTCAAATCTGAATATAGTAACTGCAGCTTTATGCTTCAAATCCTGATGTTAAAGAGACCAACACTGTGTGTGCCATGTATCTGAGAATATCTGTCTACATGAGGGAATCTCAGAACTCTTGTAACATACTTGGAAGTGAGTTTTTCTTTCCTTTATTCTTCTAGGATGGAGAACTGGAAATACTTTAGTGGCCTCTTGCTGTTCTAATGTGGTATACAGATCAAGAAGAGATAAGCATTCTAGCAGCTCTCAATAGGATAGCCCTGTGACACCAAGTCTAGGTCTCCTTAAAAGAATAGTACCATATCCAGCTTGCACCTCAGCCAGGAGTGCAGCACCTCTGTCAAGATGGAGCTGCTGCTCTGGGGAGAGAGGGTAGTTCTGATGAGTCTACATACCTTCGATGAGAAGCATAATTGCCAGTGATGTGTCCAGAACCGTCACAGCCAGGGGTGGGGCACCTACGAGTACAAATGCAAATGGGGTAATTTACTTGAAGGAAATCAATCCCCCTGGGTAGCTGACTTTATTTATCCAAAAGGCAAAGTCTTTATTGTGTACCCTTGCTACTAAGAGAGACTAAATTAATCTGGGAGCTCCCTAGCTCACTCACAACCATTACCACATACAAATCCATCTTTGTGTCATTTTCCAGCTCAAGGACATGCAAAAGGACCATGGGTTTTTGTGACCACTTAGAAATCCGTAGTCTCTGAAGCACCTAGCATCCTCTGTCACTAGGTTTGTGGCCCTCCAGATGGCATTTCTGTATCTTCCCAGTTCCTTTGAACTCAGCTATGGCCAGTTACTGCAGGGCTTGCTATCACAACAATCTACACATGACAAAATATAAACATGGAAATATATGTGTCATGGCTAAGGGCATGACCTATTCTGAGCCAACCTTCAACAGGAATCCCAGCCGTGTCCTCATAAGTCTGCCCAGACTGGGAGATCCTAGAGCTCAGGAAAGATGACAGCTAGTACCTGTGCTGGGTGGGGTGGAGGGAGGGAAAGACCCACAGGTTCTCTAGGCATGGTACCTTCTGCAGGTCTGCTCTACCTCATATCTATTACTTTTACATTTAGGAGTACAATGTCGGAAGTGAATCTGCATGCCCTGCTAGGGATCTCATATTAGCCACAGGCTCCTCTGACAAGTCTGTTTAAACCCACCGAAACAAATTCATTTGGTACCTTGAGGCCAGCTTGCATTACTGAAGGAAGGACTTTATAATTGTTTTTCTCCAAATAGCTTGTGTATGCAGGTTTTTTGTTTTGTTTTGTTTGTTTGTTTGTTTTGTGTGTGTACCTGTGTATGCTTGGGTAAGGAGTATGTGGATGTGGAGGCCAGTGGACATCATCAGTATCATTCCTCAGGCCTGTATATCTATCTATCTATCTATCTATCTATTTATCTATCCATCCACCCACCCACCTATCCATCATCTATCTATCTATCTATCTATCTATCTATCTATCTAATTTATCATCTATTTACCTATCAACCAATCGTTTATTTATTTAGATACAGAGTATCTGACTGTCCTGGAACATATCAAGTAGATTAGACTGGCCAGAAGCCCTAGGGATATACCTGCCCCTACCTCCTAGTGATGGGAATATGAGGATGTGTCATCATGTCTAGCTTTAAATTTTTATTTTATTTTTACAGTAGGTTCTGGGGATAACACTAAGGTCTTAATGCTCACAAAGCAAGCACTTGTAACATGGAGCTATCTACCAGTCTTCCATATTAATTCTTAATACAGCATCCTAAGAACAAGCAGATAGTAATGCAAAAACATGCTTCTCAAAGCCACCTCATTGATTTTGTACCACTATGAAGGTAAAACTAAGGGACAGAATTTAAGAAGATACCCTTTCCATTAAGTAACATAGATGTAGCTATCCAGTGAACAAATTGCCCACTGTTAATAAAAAGAAGACCATATTCTGTGTGCTTATCCCTACCCAATGAGAGCCTGAAGCTAGGTCAGGAACAAAGCCACTCATGTGAACACTCAGCAGATGTGTTCTGTTCCCAAGGGTCTTGGTTTCCCTCTGCTTAGGAAGTGGTTCTGCTAACCAATGCTGAGGGTGGGACACAAGCCTGGTACAGTGAGGCTGGCACACTAGTCATCCACAGATGTGCCTTCTGTAGACTGGATGACAATGCAGGTGGGCACACAGGCACTGAACAAGTTTCCAATGTGAGAATGGCAGACTGCCACACTTGGATGCATAAACAATTTTCAGGGTTTAGAAATTTTCTAATTTCCCTCTGGTCCTATGAAAGGGAATGTGTATCTAGATCTTGTGGTACAGAAGTCAGTTTCTTCCATACCACTTGTAAGGATAGAGTTTAATTTATGGGCTGGTTTAAGGGAGGAGCAAAGCCAACAGAGTGGCAGGGCAGTAGCAGTGTCTGTAGGGAGCTCCAGTCCACAGAGAGGAATCTTTGAAAGAGGTGTTGGCTACAGAATGGGACTGAGCTTGTTTTAATGATTTCTGCTTGACAATAGCAGCTCCAGTCCTGATTGGAGACTTGGGTTGGAACAGAATAACCCTGTTGGTCTTCACTTCCTGTGTGGTCACGTAGTCATAAGACCTGTTACTCCATGGCTAAAAGTGTATTTTTTCTAAGAATTAACTCAGTGGACTTGTTAAGTGACTGGTTTTCCCAATGCTGAGGAACTCACCTGAGAAAAAATGTTTGAAGCAATAAAATCATCCTGAGAGATGGTGAACATCATAACATCAAGTTTTGTTTGGAGGTATATGGAAGACTCTGTTTCTTACCCACCACTAACACAGTTGGCCTTATTTCCTACTATAGGGAGGTTTAAAGCTCTTCATAATTTAAAACCTTGTGAAAATTAATTTAGACTTTACTCATTTAGTATTAGTAAACATTCTTCACCTGTCTTTCTGTGGGAACACAACGTGCTATATTCTACTTAAAATGAAAGTGAGGTGTAATAACCAAATAAAAGCAATGAAAATTGTATTTTACCACCTCCACCCGCAAAAACCTTTGCAGCAACTCTTATGGGTTAAATTGTCCTTTATAAAGGTATAATACATAATACATTATCTGGTAAGAAAGAGGTTCAAAATGTATTCTACTATTACTACTCCCAAAAGACCCAAATTTCAAAAAACAACAAAACAAAACAAAAACAGCACCTCCCCACAAACAAACAAACAAAAAAACATCCTCCCAAACAAAAGTAAAAATTTCTCACTTTTAGGGCTTTCTTTACTTTGCTGAGAAAACACTATGAAAATCAGGTTTTCTTTCTGGAACCCGGTCAGGTGTGGCTACTTGTTAGCCCTGAGGCTGTGGGGCTGCTGTGGTATCCTTGTAGATAAGATCCTGGTATCCTTATGCTGACAAGATATCCTTATCTACAGCCGGAGGATAGCTGTGGGGCTAGAGAGCATCTCTCTGTGAGGTGCAAAGAAGGGTACTATTTGAGCTTAGAATTGCTGAAATGCCATTCTCCACCTGTAGGTGGCACCTTTGGGCCGAGAAAGGCAGTTCAGAGGGCTTCACCTAATCTCCCCGGAGGTGGCTCCAGGCATTCATTCCTATCTGACTGTTCATGACTTTAAGGCTTTCTTAAACTCAGAGATTTATACACAAATTTTCCAGCCTTAAGAAATTTCAATATTCAAAAACCACCGTTTTCTGAAGCCTTGTGTGAGGGAATGATGACTCCTCTAAAAAAGGAATCTGCTCTCAGGCCTGTCTGCTCCAGGGCCTTGGTGGTGGGAGGTGTGTGGAATCCACTTTTCCCTTTCACGCTGGCACAGTCCCTCTAGAAGCACATCTTCCCAGGAAAGGATCCCACGTGGGACAATCAGAAGCAGCCTGTGTGCACAGCTTGGGTTTTGAAATCACAGAAGAGATTGGCTGGGTTGCCATGGAAACGGTCCTCAGCTCCCTTGGGGGAGGCAACAGCTTGGCTGTCAGCACTGAAGTGCTTCAAGCAGGCCAAAAGGGGCTTTAAAAGGATGCTGCGGGATGGCCCTTCTTGCTTTGCTAATAGCTGCCATGGACAGTAGTACTGGCAATATTTTAGGCTATTATGGTTAGGGATGTGAAATTTGTTAAACAAAATGCTTGAGTTTAACAGTATATTCTTTCTTTTCTCTTACAATGAGACTATGGGTAAAAATACTCAGAGAAAGGGATGATGAAGAAGTAATCTCATTCTTTACTTGCTGCTTCTTAGACTGTGAGACAAAAACATCCTGATCTTCATGCTATAACTTGGTTTTATGTTTATAATATGAAGAGAAAATATTTTTCGGTGGTACATATTGTTCTCCAGCTGAGAATACTGGTCTTATATAGACACTGAAGAACACTGACAGACAAATAATTTTAAAAAGTCTCAAATAGTGTTTAATTGGAGAGGCATGAAGATTCAGGCAATATACTTAAAATAAGAATCCAGAGGTTATCATAAACCATTCACTCTGACCCCAGGGCATGGCTCTTTTCTGTAGGGGGAGTTGTCTGCTGTTTACTGGGGTCTGAACCCCTTGTCCTCCTGCCTCCTGATTTACGTCTTTACCATTAAGTAACACAGAACCTCTGTAAGAACAGTCGCTGACCACACATACCCAGGAAGTATTAGATATGTCCTCTAACATAAGAGAATTGGATATCAGTGCACTGAAATATATAAAGTCAGAGAACTTTGCATTAGCACTTGCCAAAAAGATGGGACAACAGCTAGCACTTCTCAATTCTGACTTGAATTTGTCCTCAAGGGACTCAATCCCCATTACACAGCCCCATGGGGTGCCCTCTTTAAAGAACCATAACCTGGACAGAGAGCAGGGAGGGAGGGAGAGAAAGAAGGGAACAGTTAATGTCCACCAGGTGCAGTTGTGTTCTTGGTTAATTATTTATAAGTGTCTTGAAAATGGTTCCTGGGATCTGAAACACCCTGGACTGACTTCTTGGATCACGCTCCCTCTATAGGAACAC
This sequence comes from Sigmodon hispidus, assembly GCA_004025045.1. NCBI lineage: Eukaryota > Metazoa > Chordata > Mammalia > Rodentia > Cricetidae > Sigmodon > Sigmodon hispidus. The sequence goes on from PVIH01012770.1 coordinate 44,998, forward strand.
CTGACTCAGTCTTGAGGATGGGGGGAGAAAACTGGATCTGCCAGGAGTGGAGGCTGACCTAAGCAATATTGGGACAGTGGGACCTTGGGATCACCTGCTGCCTGCCTAGTGAGGGGATGGGCAGTTGTGGAGAAGAGAGAATGACCTGTTGTGGTGGGAGGGGGAAGGGACCTTGAATAAGGATATACAGGATAGAAAGTGTGACTTCTTTGTTCATAATAATAAAAATAAATAAATGAAGTATGGTAGCATAAAAAAGAGAAAATGGTTCCTTTATATTGCCCCCAAACTCCTTTAAAAAGACATGAGAGTTAAATAAACACTTAGAATTGTTAAGGAATGTAAAGTATGATGTCATTCTTTATAGGCATGCTATTACAGTAAAGTGAGTATGATACTATGGTAGGTGTGTCCTCTGGTTAAGTGAATATGTGACATTATGATAGATATGCCCTCTATTCACATGAGAATGTGACATCATGGTAGGCACCCCTTCTGTTTCAGTGAGTATGATATCATGAGAGGTGTGCCTTCTGATTAAGTATATGATGGTATGATAGGAATTCCTTCTGATTAATAGAATATGTGACATTATAATAGTTATACCCCCTAGTTAAGTGAATATGCAAAGTACAACACATTTTCTGATCACTATGGGCTAAAGGGGACCCCATTTCATGCCAAGGCCATGTGATAATGGGCTTAGCAACTCTCCAACTCCTATGTCATCCCACATTTTTTTCTGCATGGGTCACATAAGTCCACAGCTTATGGTTGGGCATAACATGTGCTAACACCAGGGTCAGCTTCCTTCATGTACCTGAAAGGGGTCACAGTTTCACACAGATTACAAGGTATCCCCAAGGGCAGGGTCCCGGAATGATGTGGACAGTGTGTGGCTGGTACAGAACTTAGCATTTCCACTGGGTAAGACAGAGCCCTAAACATTCAGTGGGCCCACGAATCAGTGAATGAAAGGTATGTGCAAGAATTTATGAGTTCTCACGATAGAGGCAACTGCTTATTTAAGAAATCTTCAAAGGTGCCCAGCACTGCAAACCTGGTGACCTCTTCCCTGGACTCACTGTCCTTGGGGCTGATCACTTGAGGCTGAGCTGTCTGGGAGGGCTGACTTTTAGAAAAACTTGAATTCTGAGCTTGGTGCCAAACTGCAGAGAAGACTGCATTTGCTTGGAATGATAACATACAACTGGGACAAATGTACCAGGAGATCTCCTTTACAGTATCTCTTCTGTTCCTATATCATAGCAGTTCTATTTTAGTCAAACAGAAAACATGATGAAAAAAATCCTCTTTCTTTAGTGCCTTCAATTTTAAAAGAAATAAAAATGTAAAAGTAGGCCCTGTCTCTGGGTGCTAACTACAGTTATAAAGTACAATGGTCTAGTTATGCAGAAATTCCAGCTATGAACACTTTCTTTCTAAATAAATTTGGCTCTAAAAGTATATTTCTTTTCATTTTTTCTGTCATATAAATAAAAACAATAAAGAAATGTAAAGAGAGCAAAAATAAAGATATTTTTAACTGGACAGATGTCACATGCTCACTTTTAGGTTACAAACTTACATTTTTTTCCCATAAATAAAAAGCAGGCAATTTATCAGGAACATACATATATATACGGTGTGTAACATTTCTTAAACACATTACCCATCAATTTCAAGGGAAGACAAAATTTTTCAGTAGCTTTTTCAGTTTGTAAGGTATTTGAAAACTTTCTCTTTACTTATAGTTCCATCTATTGTACAGACTTGGAATGTTGTCTATCTCTAACATAGCTCAGGATCTGGTACCAGGGCTGGGTAAGCCATCTCTTCATGTCTCATCCCTGGGTGGAACCCCTTCCTTTTCCAGGAGCCCATTTCTCTTTCAGAAGTCATGTACAACCCTGGCCCCACTGCCCTGCCCTGTCTTGTATTGCCTTCATCAAAGTTTCCTCAGGAGGCTTGGGGGGGGCAGGGACTAGTTTTCTATTTGAAAATGCTTAGATCATAGAGTGCTGCTAATAAATGCAGTCCTTGGGCATGAATCTGCACCTCTCTGAATCTATGCAAAGTAGCTCCCATGCTGTTCTGAGGCTCCAAAGGCAGATGAGTGTTTTCCATAGTGTGATACTTAGGATGTAGGTATACTGAGAACCCTGCACATTCTGAAATATTAGTAGCCATTAGATTTGGTTAGATTTGCTGACACAGATAACACACAAAAACAAAACACTTTTTTTTTGTTCCAAGCCGTTTCTTTTGTAATTACATTTAAAAACAAACCAATAAATGGGAAATAATTATTTAAATGCCTCTCACATGATTTTTGGCTAAAGTGTTGAAGAGGGTCAGGTCCCTAGTGCAAATCCATCATCATGTAAGTGAGACTGAGAGGCCTGGATATAGTGACTCCTGACTGAGAGATTCAGGGAGCCCTGCAGCTCCAGAAGGAAAATGAACACTCATTTGATGGGTTGAGAAGCTTGTTAGTTCTATGATGCCTAATATGGTGGTCACTTAACCTTGGAGCATGTTCTGAGATGCATCTGTGGTGGTTTGTCACTGCCACAACATTAGAGACAGACGTAGGTGATGTTGCTTGCTATATGTCAAGGCTCTATAGCATATGCATGACCTAGCTTCCAGCTCCAGTGTTATGAGCCTGAATGACATGTTACTGCACTGAGTGCTACAGGCAATTGTAGCACCATGTTCTAAACATGCCAAAGCATAAAGTATGGTAAAAATATACCCAAGCTCTGTGGTAGTCCAGTGAACCACCATCATAAATATTGTCCATCACTGACCCAGTCAAAGCTAAGCAGTGTACAACTAAGCGTCCTAGCCAGAACATGTAAGACATTATGTAAAACATGTTTGGATACCAGGCTTTTGGTACAACTCACTGGGAATAGGAAATTCTCATAGTCAGTCTAATGCTGACAAGGAGATCGCAAGCTTGTTATCAGCATGGGGTAACCTCTGACATGCACTTAGTAAATCCAACTTTCAGCCATGGACTCCACTCTGTTGGTGCCACAGTGCCCCTTGTATTAGAGATAAGGGACCCATCTCAGAATTGACCAACAGCCTGACTATGACTGATTCATTTCTGTGGGCCACTGGAGCTCAGGCTTGGCCCAAGGGTGGCACCCAGGCTGTGTGGCAGCTGGACTGGCATGCTGCATGCAGCTCTGTTCTTGTGTATAAATCATGCAGCTACAAGTCTTAAGTGGAAAGTCATCTGTGTGGATCATGCTGCCCTTGGAGTCTGTGGAAAGACACCTAACTCGGACCCCTGAATGCCAACACTGTGACCTACTGCATGACTGGAGGAAGTCCCAGGAACATCAGCAGTGGGCTTCTGTCAGGGCGGCAGAACGTACCTAGCACATCCTGACGTCCCATTCACTTAACGGGATGTGTCCATGGGAAACTGCTGCCAGAGCACATGCACGTCCAGCAGCAGGGGACCAGCTAAACAAGAGGCGGGGCAGCCGCAGTCAGAACCCATGCAAAAAAAAAAAAAAATACAAAAGGTGACTAGTGCAACGGGCTCAAGGCAACAGAAACCACCATTCCTAACCTCTCGCTCTCCAAGGTGAGCAAAGGACATACCACACAGCTTAGCTTATGGTGGGTGCTGGGGGCTCCACATCTGACATGCAAGGAAATTTCATCCAGGGCTGGAAGGTGGGGCTGGACTGAGACATACTCACCATCTGTTGATTACATTGACCCCTAGGTCAGTGCTACAGTTAAAAAGTTTTATGAAGGCTTTTGTAGGGGATTCTCTGGCCCCAGCTGCAGTGTAGAAGTATATAAACATAACTGCTTCTATTCTACTCCACACATAATTGCATGGCCCAAAAGTGTTCTCATGAAATGAACAGGCACTAGTAAACACATTGAATTATTTTTAAGCAGAGTTGTCAGATATCCGTGATCTCTCTCACTTTAGGTGCATTAAGAAGGGATAGGGAGGGAGGGGTAGAGATCCACAGGCAGAGTTTCACATGACAACACTCAAGTTCTCAACCATGGAGAATTGGGCCCCATTCCAGACAGATCGACGGACAGACTAACTCATCCACAGTGCTCTTCCACCTCAACCACTACCAACAGCTTGCACTTGTTTACACATCAGATTCAGGGCAGAGAACATATTACACAAGTTTCCCAAGGACACCAATGCTCAGAGTGTAGTAGAGACCTATCTCATCGGCTCCCACTCAGATTCTAGGAAGGATACATGAGGGAATGCTGCATGGCTGTTCACTGCTCATGCCATCATAGCATATGGAAGCACTGGAAGTTAGCTCCACTTCTCTGGCTTAATGTCCCTCTTCAGTTAGAGACAGAGAGGGTTTGAGTCATTTAGAATCAAGCCATTTTCGAAGGCTTCTGATTCCAGCCTTTGAAAGACAGGCAGATTTTCTGGGATAACAGAGGGATGACTGAGCCACTGTTGGGTGGTACAGTTGCAATTCCTTTAGAACTAAATTGAAACTTCTAATATTTAATCTTACTTTTATTTGTTGTATTTTCTATGCTTTTTGGTCACTTATTTATTTATTTTGGATGTTTACACAATGTCTTGATATGTTGCTGAGAATAGCGTCAAACTCTAGATCCTCCTGGTTCAGACTTTGAGTGCTGGGGATAGCCATACGTCAACACATCCAACCATGCTTCTTTATTTTCTGAAGTTCCTTTGTTGGTCTCACATAAAACCCCAGAGAGTTAGTTAACCATTTACTACTGTCCTGGACTCTGGGCCAATTGATGTCTTCTGTATAGATCCTACTTCTCTGTTTTCTTCTTTCTGTCTTCATTTAAATCTTGTTTTTCAGTTTAGTTTCCACCTTTTAGTACCTTAGCATGAAAAATTGTCCATCCTTCTATTAAAAATCCTACCTTTTTCCTGGTCTTAAGACAGTTTGTTTTGTCAAATCAGTAAGTGTTTCCGCCAACTTAGACTTATACAATATTTTATAAATCAATCAATCAAATTCCCTATTTTACAGGAAAGGAAACAGATCTAAATGTAAGGATTCCATAGCTGTGAGGCAGGTTTATAAATCAATCAATCAATCAATCAAATTCACTATCTTACAGGAAAGGAGACAGATCTAAATGTAAGGATTCCATAGCTGTGAGGCAGGTTTTACAGAAATCTCTCTTCCACTCTCCTTTTTTTCTGGTATTTCCTTTTATTAAAACCTTTTTGTTGTTTCTTTTGGTTTTTCTTTTAGAAACAAGGTCTTGTATCTTACAAGCTGGCCTTGAACTTGTAATGTTTCTGCCTCTGCTTTCCATGTTCTGGGATTACAGCTATATGCCCCATGCTAGGTAGTCAACACATTTTCTAAATGTCTGCATGTGCGGAGAGTTTATCACAGGTGCTCATGTGCTACTCTACTTATGCTTTCATGCTCTAATTCCCACAGACCTCTCAGAGTTTATGGAATGGGGAGAGTGAGAGATTGTGGTAACATAAAATGACCTTCTATGGACAAGTGATCAAGAGCCATCAGTGATGTCTACCAGCCATGCTCTACCCAATTCCCACACCTTCCCTTTGAGTTCTAAGAGGGTTGGCCAGAAAGGTGGAGTCAAGGGTCAGTACAACTATCAAGACCCCATGCCCCAAACCTGGACTGGGTGAGGCTTGCTCCACTGATGACTGTACAATGGTAGGGAAAGTCAAGAATAAGAGTATAATGAGTATAGTAAAAGGGAAAAAGGAAGAGGAGGTGGAAGGCAGTACTGAGAAGAATACTCAGGACTGAATGCTATTGCATGGTCTCTTCTGTGGTTGGGAGCTTTCCCAAGCATGTCCATAAGGCAGAGGCCCATTTTGACTCTGCTCACTCTAGGGCTCAGTCCCTTTTCACAGAGAGAAGATCAAGGACTCTTCTCGATTCTTCTCACTCATGGAGGTACCTTGACCAAACATGGCTAACTTAGGGGACCTGGGAATGGAAGAACAGGTATTCTCTTCCTAGGGATACTCAAGAAAGTTTTGTTCACTGTGGAACCTGCCAGAGAATGTAGAGCTTCTCTCATCCAGAATTTGTTTAAAGAGAAGATTGAGAAAAGAGAATGCATGAAGAATAGATGAGCTTACATAGACATAATAAAAAAAGCAGTCATGGCATAAGAGTGGTAAGGAGGACTTCCTGAGATTCAAGACCCCAAGATCATGTCTGTGCTTGACACTTTCTTCCATGGTTAGATTATAGAAGATCACTGGAGTTACATCAACTTGGACTTCCTGCCTCTTGTGCCCTGCCAGAGAGAGCAACTGGTAGGACCATGTTCCAAAAACCCAAGAGGCTATAAGGACTACCATCCTGGGATGCTGCTTGAACCCAAAGTACTAAGGTAATTTAGTTCAGAGGAAAGAGGACTTGGGGGACAAAAGTACTGTCACATGTGTGTCTGAAAAGCAAGTCTGAAGAGGAAAAGGCAGACACCCTGCCTTTTGCTGGCAGGAGCTAGACCTTTCAGAAAAGAATTCTGACCTTGGCTAACTAACATGGAGGGCAGCTTCTCTCCCAGAGGCATAAGAGGGCACACTGGTGACTTCAAAGAAGTGTGAGAACCCCACAGAGTAGTTTGAAGTTATACTTGCTGGTGACCTCAAAGACCTTCTGAGTTGAGACTCCAAGTATGTTAGCAGACTGGGACAGCTGACCACAGCTAATATTCACCTCTATCTATGGTAGCTCTTCCTATGCTTTAGGAAGCTCAGGGGGTTCTGTTGTCTAATGGTAGATGTGTATAGGGCCATCTTACATACATCTGTATAATAGCCACTATGAGGGGAGAGTCCCCAGAGTTGGTGACTCTGCCCCTTTGACATTCTCCTCTAGTAAGTGATCTTCAGTGACCCCAAGGGTAAAGTCTCCCCTTCCTGTACCATCTGTGGTATCCCTCTTTGGCTTCCAGTTACATACTTAGGTGGGAAGCTGTGTCCATCTGCCCTCTTCTTTCTATGATGTATCCCTTGAGGGCAGGGCTGAATGGTGACATGTCCCATCTGGTTCCATTCATTCCTCCTGCCACACTGGCATTGCTTCCCATCTTACCAGGACTCACCAATTTCAGGGCAGCCACTAGGCTCTTATTTTCTCATGTGTAGACCTAACTTAAGGTGCAGGCAGTCTGTGGCCTTGGGGTGTAAACTGTCCAAATGTCCTTCCTGTTCTCTTCTGGACTGCTGGAAATTCAGGTCATGATACAGCTGTCCCCTCCATAACTAAGCCATCTCCTGCTTCACCCTTGGCTTTCTTTTCATCAAGAACCTTCTTTATCTTCTAGGGATCCTTGTTCTGTGGGCACAGTGTGCTGTCCCCCAAGCGACCTTTGTAGGAGAGGTGAACTGAAGGCCGTATCTCTATGGAGCAAGCTCGCTAAGCAGTGAGGCTATTTCATTTATTCCTTGTGTGGCTTTTGGTAAATAGGTCAAGGGCTGGGCTAGGCTTGGCTGGAGAGCTCAGCTTTTGCTATGAGGAATATCCAGAAATGCATAATCTACTCACAACTTGCCATGTAGATGGTAGGCTTAAGACATGTCTGTCCAGTCTAGGGCCTGGTTCCCCTACAGAAACCTCATCTAGCCTTTTAGGTCCATTGATTTTGTGGAGCTCACAGTACCATAGAAACACAGACACATCCACACAGGCCTACTTAATGTGAAAAATATTATCTTAACACCCATCTTTTCATGCATACTAGTATACAGGATTGAAGTTAGGGTAAAAAACAAAACAACACAAAACAAAAAATCTGTTGGGGTATGCCAGTCCAGATCTTTTGTTGTTGTTGTTTATGTTTTTAAAGATCAGGTAGTTTTTGAGATCCCTATAGTTCCTATATTTACTGACTTTTGGGGATTGCTTAGAGCCCAGCTAGAGTTCCTCAGGAAAAAGGATACCTCTGACCTCTGGAGGGATATGGTAGTCAGCTTGCAATGGTCTGGACAACCTTCCAGACAATCCCACACTCAGAGCCACAGTCTGAAGCAAGTTGTCCATATTCTACCAGATCCTCAGTCTTCCTTTTCTGACCTAGAACTGCTGCCTTCTCTGAAGTACGATGTAAAGAAGCATGCAGGGATGCCCCCTACCCCACCCAGGACAAGAAGTAACCACTGGTTGAGCTTGAGAGTCATGGCACTACTCACTATGTGTGTATGTATGCACAGGAGGTGGGTCGTTGGAGAGGAGAGAGAGAGAACATGCACTACAGGCAAAGATAAGAAGTACAAAAGGAAACATTTGTAGATGGAGCAGAAAGCCTTTTGAGTCAGCATTCAGCCAGAATGAAGGACATCAATTGGGGCAAAGGGAGGGGTTCAGTGGGGAGAAGAGTAAGCCCAGGAAGAAGAACAAATATTTGAGCATAAATATATATGTAAGGAAATTTATTTATTACAAGTTTAGGAGAAAAAGAGCCAGGAAAATGGTAATTTTGACAGGACAAGGAGGGAGTGGTATAGACATAGATGGTTATGTCCAGGGCTTCCTCACTGTAGATGATATTGGCAATAAAAGGTAAGGGGTGAACTGAAGGAGGCCCCACTTCAGCTGGAAAAACAACACCGGATAAGAGGGTAGCCTGGATGACAACTTGCCAAGGAGCATGAAGACTCTCAAGACCTTGGGTACAGTGTTAGGGAGGCATGAGCACTGGATGCAGGGACTCTCAGTGCCCAGGTGAACCACATCAGGACCTCAGAGGCACGCCACCTTGGCTATAGGGTTTACAGTGTCTGCTCCTATTCTTCCCTCCTGTCAGCAGTTCTACTGTTGAGAGTTTGGCTCAAACATCTGACAGGCTACTCTGAATTGCCAACTCCCCACTCTTAACAAGCAGTCTTGTCTTCAAGGGTGAAGCAGCATGGCTGTGGGGAGGAAGCAAGTTCTGTCAGAAAGATGATGGTAGAAAGTCAGTCAAGATGGGGCAGATGTCAAAGGCAGCAGAGTGTATGGCTCAGGGGGAGATGAAGAACTAGGGGAGAGTGGCGCTTGGGCAGCATTAGGCTTTTCAGTACATTGCAGAGTCTGTGTGCAATAAGAGTTTAGTGATTAAATGTAGATATCCTCATTAATGCAAATGTGTAGGCTCAGGCCTTTGTTATGCACAGCTTTCATTGAATTCACTATATTCCATTAATGTGAGAATCTCAACTGTTCCAAATAAAGAACATGTTGTGGGCTGGCTGACATGGCAGCATGAATATTAACTGTATCTTTACTTACTGACCATTTAATGCCTTTGGGTTCTATTCTAAAGAAAAGCATTTCAAGATATGACTGCCCCAATATGCAAATTAACAGAAATGTCACCTGCCTAATACAAAAATTATGTCTCTTAGGAAGAGAATCACATTTTTATGATTTGTCTTTATGTAAGCTATAAGTGAAGGATAGGTATGACAAGGTAGGGGGAGGGAGAGAGGGAGGAAGAAAGAGAGGAAAGGAGGGAGGGAAAGGGGTGAAAGACGGAGGGAAGAAGAGTCCTACATAGCTGGGAACTCACTTAGAAAACAAGGCTGTAGTGACATTGTCAGTGCCTGTGTGGTGCAGGCTTCCGGACCCCCTATTTACTCAGGAGGCTGGCAAATGTGGCTAGCCTGAGAGCAGGCTCCTGCTGCAGTGGGGGCGTTCTGCATCCTGCCTGTTCTGTGCACACTGTGCCAAGCTAGGCCTGCCCTAAGGCTGCAAAGGGAAGCAGAAAGGGAGTAAGTTGCTATGGCAACCTGGTTGCCAGGCTCCCAGTTTCCGCAGTCATCCCTGTGGTGTAGGCTGATTCTACAATGTGCAAGGTTTTTGTGTTTTCTTTTAAAGGCTAGATCAAGTTCCTAAGTGCTAAGCAGCCAGCATTGAAGGAATGGGAGGGACTCTGAGGGTAGGTGGCCTTGTGCCTCAAGGAAGGTGGAGACATGCCAGTGAAGTGGACTTATCTCACTGTGTTATAAGGAGTATGTAGAATGGGGAAGATGCACAAACACAAAATCTATTAACAAGATCCTGGACTCTGGGCCCTCTAGACAGTGAGGCTGTCTTGTAAGCAGGCTACTCCCTAGCACATGGATAGGCTTGGATCCATTTAAGTTCAGGTTTGAATCCCAGAGCTCTTCCTCATAGGCTTCCACAGAACCTTGGAATCTGGGGTTTCTACATAGAGAGGCTGCTCCAAAGACAGGACAGGCTGTGGCACAGACCACCAAAGTCCCAGTCATCTTGATTCAGAGATAAAGTAGCATTCTTGTCTCGAGTGTAGGTTAAAACCACTTGCTGCACTTCTCTTTGCACCTATCATTATGTTTTCTTTAACGTGTGTACATTGGACTTATGTGCTTTTGGCAGCAAAATATTCTATGCTCACTTTAGAAATGGTCCAGGGAACCAGTGAACAGCATTCAGGAAAGGGCACTAGGAGGAGGGTCTTCTGGGACACCAGGCCTCATCCTCTCATCAACCTGATGAATCATGCATGTGTGTGTATATGTGCACATGCACACCTGCATGTGTATGTATGGATCTATACATGCCATGTACTCATGATGTGTGGGCACATGTGTCTATGCCCTAAGGGTAAGACTATGCTGAATTAGGCACATTGCAGAATCTTAACTGTTTTGCTCTAGAAGGCCTAGAAAAGGGATACCATGTGTTCATACAGATCAGCAGTGGCTATTGTAGATAGAGAAGGAGGTCAGCAATATTTCTTCCTCTAGATATGGAACACTGAGTTAACACCACATCTTTGTGGAAAACAGCATAGCAAATTTATTAAAGTGCAGTGTTTACCTTGGAAAGTCATGGCCTCAGAAAAGTCACCTTTCTGGGATAGTTTTCTGTTTGTGAAATAGTGTACATGGTGTAAGAACATTCACTCAGCCAGACATGTGCTGGTTCTCTCTCCTGCCTTCCTGCCTCAGCCACTGTGCCTTCTCCCACAGACTACAGAATGACAAAAGAAACACACTGAAAACCAACTGTGTCACCTGGTATCCATGGAAAGATAGATGAGTATCTGAAAGACCTACATTACCAAGCTGGAGTCAGGAATTTCTCTACCCACCAAAAAGCAATGGTTTTCTTGCTTCTGAGTCCTGTTAGCATGCTTCCTGTGCATATAACAAAACTAAAAATTTGTACAAAACAGATGATTTAAATGTTCAAACTAAAACTTTAATTTTGACTAGGAAATATTTTCAATACCAAAATGACCCTCAAGGTACTGGAAGAAATTGGAGCAAAAGAACATTTCTGAGCTGGCTACCAGTATAGTTACTCTAGACTGGCTGAACCATGTTCTCTGTGGCTCGCTCAATGATGATTATGATATAACCTCCAGCCTCTGCAGAAAGACAGACACATGCACATTTGTTGGGCCCCACAGAGCGTTGTAAAAACTGGAGGCAGATCTTATTACTACCTTTTACTAGATGAAAAAACTGAAATTGAGAAAAATTTATCAACTTGCTGAAGTCCATGTAGCTAGGCAAGATAGAATCTGAGTTCAGGATCTCTGAATCCTTGTTCTTTATTATAAAATTAGTGCCTGGACCAGCTGAGATGCTGGGATTTCATGCCCAGAAGGCCACTCTATTAGTCACCTCTTTTCTCACCAGGCCTCAGCATAAAGCAGATATGTATGTAACTACTGGTTGCACTAGGTGTGTAGATAAAGAGGAATGGAACACTCTTAGGAAAGAAGAATTAGCAAGTTAAGATGCCTAGGCTGTCTTCCCCAGAGACCTCTGGGTTTGAGCTTGAGGTATGAGAGTCCCAGACACTGCAGTGCCAGTGCAGCTGAGATACACAGGAAGAATTAAAGTGTGTTTTGTATAAGGAATGCTATAAAACCTTGTGCTATGTGTTACTAACAACCAACCAAGGTGATAATGGGTGTCAAGGCTCTGGAAGGTGTCAAAGACAGGCTGAGAAACAAGTTAATCCATTGTCTAATAGACCAACCTTAAAGCCAGGCTGGCTTTGTTTGGAATCCACAGAGATAGAAGCCAGACACAGAGTTTCTCAATGGCTCTGACATTGGGAGAAGGGTCTCTGCTGATCCACAGGGGAACAAAGAGTGAGTGCCTCAGTTTCTACTACGTTATCATCCTAAAACACATGCTATCCAAAAAAGGAAGAGAAATGAAGCAAGAATTCAAAGTAGTTTGAGAAATAAAGATATGACAGAGAATAAAGATGATCAAAATATGCCAGTTGGGAAATGTTTCTGAATTTGGGGTGGGGTGGTGGTAAATGAGGATTAGATCTGAAGTGAATTTGACGGGCTGATGGGCATTTTTATTTGATGATTTTAAACCTGATTTGCAAGTCTGATATGAGTTTTAAAATTGTACCACATTAGACAAGAGTGAGAAATAGACATATTAGGAAATGAAATTCTTTTATCTTTGAAATATTTTGATCTTGGTTGTTGAAGTTTCAAATGCAAAAAGTTTTATTTGACTTGTTGGAATTAGGTTAAATTTTAGAGTGGTAATCATCTTGGTCATTTTTCCATGATATAACCTGTTCTCTCCCTTCAAATGATCTCAGGGCTTCTTCAGTCTGGCCCTTCTGTTACTCTGTGCTGGTTCTGGTCTCTCTGTGGCAGCCTGACTTCACTCAGCTAATATACACTGCTCTTCTGGGCATAAAATGCCATTACAAATAATGTGTAGACATCATTCATTTGATCTTTATGATGGACAATCTTCTGGCACTCCAATCACTTTGCAGATGAAAACAAGAAAGGGGGACAGCTCACTGCAACCACAGGGATGAGACAGCCAAGCCACTGTTTGACTCTGGAAGTCTGGATTTTGGTCTGTGCTGACCTTGGCTCTGCTTCCTGCCCTACTATGACCTTCAGCTGAGGGACTCAGGTAAGAAATGTTCTAAACACGGTGGGGATGTGCAATTTCTCCCACATCACTCACATTCAGATATACCTCTAGGTCTTTGAGGATACCTTAATAATTCAATTTAAACAATTGAGCTAAAATTTTAAAGGAAGTATTCAAAGAAAATAAAAGCAGTGGAAACTGTCTCTACTCAGTCTTAGAAGCTGCTCTCTTTGATGCCATGTGGAACTGTGCTGGTTTCTGTGGCAACAGCTCTGGTCATGAATAGAAGGAAGAAAAGAAACATTTCCCCAGGGATGTGTCATAATCCCTAAGGCCACACAAAGACAAATAGCAGGCACTGTTGCATTATCCTGGCAGTGTGATTTAGCAGAGCTAAAATTCAACAATGAACCAGGCACAATCATTTGTGTAAAGAGTTCTCTTGAAGAAGGCCAGAGTCAATAAATCAACTAAAAGTGGCAATTTGACTATCCACTAAAGTCCACTCAGTGTTCAGTGTAGTTAAGCACCATGTGGGTTCTGGATGTAGAGCACTGGACAGCAGGTCTAAGTCCCACTAGGAGTCCTACCTGCTATTGTCTCAGAGACCTTGTCCCACACAATAAAACAAAACAATGTATATTTAATCTAAAATAAGCAAACAAAACCAGAACAGCTAACAGATACACTTTTTAATGTTGGGTGACAGGCTCTGGGATATAGCATACACTCAAAGTTATTTGGTCTGGCAACTTTTAAGCACAAAAGCTCTGACCTGTTGACTATTTTCATCCTAATAAATATGTGAGTGACAATGGAGGGTAGAAATCTACTAGGTGAACCTATAAGAAGATAAGCAAGTACCCAGAAACTCTCATGTAGGGCTTAGGGAGGGAGGACAGAGGGCAGAGACAAGTGGTTATTCAACTCACCTCAGGGTAGAGGAAATGTTCAGAATACCTAGATTTCTATCAGATTGATCCCACAAATGACCCAGTGCTTGAGACTTGGTAAGCACACATGCATGCCAATGCAAAGGTCCCAGTGGCTGATTTCAGGAAGTATTAGATTCCTGGTCTACAGAACAATTTAGGCCAGCTACTCACAGGGGAAGAGAAGTCATGTCACACTGCTTCTTTCCATTTTAAAAATGACTTTTGTTTTGGTAAGGATGCTGACTTCAGTTGACATTGGCTATCTTGTCTGTGCAATGACACACTGTAGGTGAAGACCTGGGCATAATGCTGAAGGGCAAGTAGGTTTTCTTGAGGGACAAAGACATAACTTTCATTCCAGTGTTTGATCTAGTAGTCAACAATGTCTGTGCATCCTCTACTTTTTACTCAGTAGATGTTGGTCCTGGTTCAGGGCTGAGATGTTGATGTGGCAGCAGAATGTAATGTAGTACCATTCTGTATATGCCACCATTTTATTACCTTCTTGTGACATTGCACCTGGGTTCCACTTGCATGCCAATATGACAAGTGTTCTATTCTGTGTCCTATACAGCAGGCAGTGTCATCATGATGCCCATAATCTTAAGTCTATTTCCACCCAGGCAACTAGATCTTGGTAAACCTCCTGGATAATTTTTCCAAGTTTTAGCACTTAGAAATGGCTAGAATTCTTGAGACTGGCTAGTCTGTGCATTGACCCATCCATTGCTTTCAACAGTTCTTCAAAAAGTTCTCTGGAGTCTCACAAAATTGAGTTTTACAATAAGAATACTTTCATTTTGTTCATTAAAAACTTATTAGTCCTAGGGTTTATAAAAATGGGTTGAATATAGTGGAGAATAATGGCTACATGTATAGAACTACTTTCTAGTACATGTCATAGGCCACAGATGACTACAGAGCAAGAGGGAAAATGCTGTCTACTGGAAGAAATCAGAACTCTGAGGAGTCTATGAGTGTAAGATGATGAGAGATGCAGTTGATGGCAGAAATAATGCTTCTGTACTTTTGTTGATAGGGTACATTATGATAAAGAGAAAGCTGTGAAAATTATTTTAAGGATATATACTTGCATGGCAAGGAGACAGACAATACCAAACCATTTCTCAAAAATGCATATAACTTATATGCTTACTTGAAGAACTGCGGGGTACTTGGAGCTTCTTACCATCCTTCATGCCTCAAGGTGAAATATTCTGAAAGTAAGGTCCTGTCTTTCTCTTTTAGGGAATAACCATTTCTTTCCCTTGTTCCTGTATCCTACATGCATCAGGTAGTAATGTAACCCCAGATGGACATTAATCATGACAAAAGCTGAGACTGCCAATGTTTGAGCTATTATTTCAATAATTAATATCTATAAAGACACCCCTTTTCATTCTTTCTTTCCTATGGTTTTGATGGTAAAGTTTCAGTCTGAGTGAGAGACAATCTACAAGGCAGACTAGAAGTACTGCCTGGTTCTACTTTTTTGTCCCGTCTCACAACTACCCATGATTGGATACTCTCTCTTTATTTGTGAATTAAAGAAAGCATAAGATTCAATAACACCTACACAAATCCCTCCCATTTGCTGTCCTCTGTTCCACTGCCTACTCCCTACCTCCAGGGAGGTCCTTTACTTTTCTGCCACAAGAGGGATTTTATAGAGAGCTGTCTGCAGCTGCGCCTTAAAGATGGCGCTGACTTCTGCCCTCCACCTTCCACATGGTGAGTGCTTTCAGTGACAAACTATCCCGTAATTGGCTAGGCTGAGGATCTGGCTTGCTTCCGCGTACCTGGACCTATAGGTAGTGCTCACGTGGCATACTGGGGTTGGCTGCCCAGAGGCTATTTAGGCTAGGGGCGGGTTTTCCTCCAAGAGAGAGAAGATGTAGCAAGTCAGTCAGTCCCCATCGTAAGTAAGTAAGTCAGAAGTCAGAATTCAAGGTTCTTGAATAAAACTGCTGAAAGAAGAGCCTGGTGTTGCATCTTCCTTGAGGGACGAGGTTGCGCGCAACAGGATTTGGCAAGCCCCATCAGGCAATGTTATCTTTTTCTTTAAAGCTTTTCAATAAGACTGACAATCTTCTAGTGGACCCAACTGCTATATGTTCTAGGACCTTCTCCTTGCCACCTACATTGACTTTGTTGGTATACTCTAAGCTGCAGGCAGTATCCACCTGTGGTCTTCCAGATGTCAGAAGTGACTGGAGGGGCTTGGCTTATTCACTGTGACAGACAGTCTCCTAAAACCAGGTTTGACACATAAATAACTACCTGTGGTACATACCATAGTTTTTGTCAACTTGGCTCAAATCTGGATTCCTAGGAAGAGGCAATCTCAACTGAGGAATTGTTTATATCATATTGGCCAGTGGGCATGTCAGTAGGGTCATTTTCTTAATTGATAGCTAGTATAGGAGTCCTCAGCCCACTGTGGGTGACATAATTTCTGAACGTAAGGACCTGGGTTATATGAACATAATAGCTGAAAAAGCCAGAGAAAGCAAGCTGGAGTTCTCTGATTTAGTTCCTGCCTCTGGGATCCTGCTTGAGCTCCTAACATTTTTCTTTTTCTTTTTCTTTTTTTTTTTTTTTTTTAAAAAAAACTTTTATTTATTTGCCTTGGTGTTTGCCTGGAACTGGGAACTGGAACTACAGACAGTTATGAGCTGCCACGTGGGTGCTGGGAATTGAACCCCGGTCCTCTGGAGGAGCAGTCAGTGCTCTTAACTGCTGAGCCATCTCTCTAGCCCCCTAACATGTTTCAAAGCTATATCATAACCCATAAGCTGAAATAAACCCTTTCACTCCCAAGTTGCTGTAGGTTGGTTTTATCACTGCGATGAAAAAGCTAACTAGGACATATGTCATGCCCTACAGACTACTTGCGATCAGGATCTACCCAAGAGGGGCTCAGCCTTGAAGAAGAAGAAGGAGAAGAAGAAGGAGGAGGAGGAGGAGGAGGAGGAGGAGAAGAAGAAGAAGAAGAAGAAGAAGAAGAAGAAGAAGAAGAAGAAGAAGAAGAAAGGCACTATATACCAGACATGGAGGCAAGGCAGGAGCCCTTAACAGTGCCACT
>PVIH01012771.1:0-13770 GCA_004025045.1 Sigmodon hispidus
CCTTCAAACCCCAGTCCAACTATAGGAACACCTGACTCACTCTTGAGGGAGGGGGGAAAGAACTGGATTTGGCCAGAAGTGGAGACTGATCTAAGCATTATTGGGTCAGTGGGACCATAGGACTGTCTGCTCCCTGCCCAGGGAGGGGATGGGGAGTTGCAGAGAAGAAAAATGACCAGATGTGTTGGGAGGGGGAAGATACCTTGAATAAGGGTATATAGGGATGGAAAAAAAATTCAGAGGGAAAGCTGAACACAAAGAAAATATATGTGTAGCAATCTTATTTATATTTCCACCCTTGATAAGCCATGCTTATGATTCTTATCCTCTGTATAGCTATTGTTAACTCTTCCACATTTTAAATTCTTTTTACTGTGTTTTTTTTTGATAAATACAAAATAAAGAAGGAAGAAAAAAATTAAAAAAATAAATCATGAAATTTATAGATAAATTAAAAAAAGAAAAAAAATAAATTAAATCAACATAAAATAAAAATAATAATAGCATTACACTGATATAAAGCTCTATCTTGTCTTATTTCACCAGAATTTCATGTAGAATATGACAAACAGTCACATAAGAAGAAATTCCTGCCATCTCTACTCTAAATCCCCATGTAGACAGACCAGCAAGTCATAATCACAATTGTGCAGGATTTTTCACATATAGGTTTCTAATCATTGACAATGGAAAAGGGAAGAAAAACAAAATAAGGAAGAAGGCAAAAGAAATCATACAAAAGACTCTACTTTTACTTTGTGTTGAGTATTTATCTTTCTCTTTTCTGTTTACTATAATCATCCATAGATTTCTATATTTTTACGTCAATCTATATTTATATGTAGCAAAATCCAGGTGAGAAAAGACAGAAATGGAGAATAGAGATTCATTATAAAGGAGAAACATAATTATTCAGTATTTAGAAACCAAATAGAAGCAAAGAAACTAATTAATGTAAAATAACAGCTTTAAGGTTCAATTCCCTGAGCCCTCTTCATCAATAATTCACCTTGAATTTTGAATAGAACTGCTGGAATTAATCATCATACTAAAAGCTTATTATGGTTATTCAGTTTCCATTAGAACACTACACTTTGAAAATCTTTTATGCACAAAAGTGAAATTCTCAATATAGATGTTAATTTTTACTTAAATTATCTTCAATAATTAAACACTAATACTAAGCATATAGTTGGTACAAAATATGCTCAAATTAGATAACTTATAGGTAATTTGACAAAATTTCATTTAGGTTTTGTAGTAAAAATCAGAAATCAGAATTATGCATTAAAAATTAGAAAAAAGTAAATTGATTGGGTATCACTGTGAACTGATGGATCAAAACCTGTCTAACTCAGGATTCTGCATGGTTTCTATGGCAACACTGCAACAGCTAGTCTAAAAGCTATACTTATCACCAGACAAAAGGCTCGACTGAGCTTTCATTTCAGTACTCAGAAAATTTGAAGGACAAACCCGAGGAACCTAAAGAAAAGACTGAAAAATAAAACAACTTCCCTTTAAATACAGAATGAAATATCTTCAATATTTTGAATGACAAAACAGTTCTAGCATATCTCATGAACACCTCTTACAACATGTCCTTAAAATATAATGCAAAATATTTAAAATTTCCATAATGGAAATTTTAATTGCCAGACATGATTTTTAAAAATCATGTCTGGCAAAACAAAGGAGAATTTTAATGTTTAGTGTGTATGTTTTCAAAATCTTATTGAAAAATCTCTAGATTTCTCATTAATCTAAATTCTGCATATCCTTCCTATTTAAGCTACTCAATATCCAATATAAGATATCTCTTTAATTTCCAATATATATATTGAAAATTATATATAATTTATATAATAGTTTATATATTATATATACATATATTAATATATATTTTTTAATCCCAATGTCAGTATGTACATGTGAGTGTAGTACCTGTATAAGCTGGAAGTGGATGTCAGATCACTGAGAACTGAGGAGTACAGGTAGTTGTGAGCCACCTGCTGTGAACTGAGCTAGGTTCCACTGTGGGAGTATTTACTCTAAACTACTGAGCCATATCTGTAGGACTCACTGCCAAATGTTTTATTCAAAAAGTCAGGTGAGAAAAATGAGACAGTTGCAGGAAAAAAAATATGTCAGCTTTCCCTCAATGTCTTGTTCTTGTATTTTTTAAAAATGGACTAGGCATTATTTTTCAAAACCACTAAATGACTAACATCAATACATCCATGGCATTAAAAACGCATGCAAATTAAAATACATAAGTCGTGGGTGAAATGCACTAACCAATTTTCTCATTCAAATAAGTGTATGTTTCTTACAACAAGGACATGATTTCCTTTACTGGTGAATAAGTACACTAGAGAAAAATAAGGTGTACATCTGTAAACCAGCCCATTGCAACAAAAGCACAAAGAAGACCATATTTTACTCTAATTAGACCAAAAGGGAAAAAATACTAAACAGAAAACAGCAAGGAAAAGTATTGTCAGAAAACACAAATCAATTAACATTAGCTTAAAGGAAACTTTCAGGCTGTAAAAAGCCAATGACACAATACAATGCACCTGACATGACTATTAATTTGTGGTTTGAAAACTACCATGAAAATTGCCAGACAGTGGAACCAAATACTCACTCTAAAGAGAGAATAAAAATGATGACCCGGACATGTTGATGCAAAAAGACTTTCAAAGACATTTGTGACTAGAGTTTTAATGAAACTTTCTCAGATTAAATTTTCAACTCAGTATTATGCCGAGAACCTATCATAAAAGTGTCTCATTTTGAAGAGATTTTGCTCCCTGTGCTAAGTTAATTTATATGTAAATTCTATAGAAAATTAGGTTAATGTGCCTTTTTTATGTAACTGACAGTAAGGGCAAATGTATCTTACCACTTGGCTTCTAAACAAAGACCTACCCAGCCTGGATGTGAGGAAGCAATACCACAAGCTCAAACTTTGAAAGAGCCAACTGTGTCGATTCATGATGTCAAAACTTGAGCAGCTGCCAAAAAAGTCAGGTGTACAAGGGATCTTTGAGCATCTTTTAACTTGTGCTGTCTCTAATGTATTCCACCATTGATCTTGGAAGCATGACAAAGATTAGCATCTACTAGGAAATCAACTGTATGAATAGGAAAAGGCTCTGTTTAAGTAATACTGTTTCATAGTATATTTTATTTCTAACAAGTTATACTTGCCCTTCTGAAGCTAGATGATATTATTCTCACATGTTATTTATAAAATATTTTTATGAATTTAAAATGCTCTACTATATTTAAATTTAGATGAAGTAGCAGAAATACAATAAAATAAGAATGAGAATGTTAGGTAGATAAGTTAGATATTAGCAAGTTTAGTGGTCTGTGATTTGTAAATTTTTTAAAAGCTGGAAAAAAATGATGGACTCTGATTATCAGCCAAAAGCATGATATTGATGTTGTATATTTGGCACTAGGTGGAGGCAGGATGATAATATTACTTTCTTTCTGGTGAAGAGCCAAGTCACAGTTCCTTTAAGAATTATTCCACTTGTACCATTGTTTTCTAACCCCTTTCTCTTGAAAGTCCTTCTTCACCGTCACCTTACTAAATTCTTGATCTATCTTCATTTGTGCTCCAAATTAAACATACATATTTGAATATTCAAATCTAACATCTAAAAATGAGATAAAACCTGTAAAAATTTTATTTTTATGTCTGTATTGTTTCACTGATAATGATTCTTTCCAGCTCTATTCATATACTTGTAATTTTCTTAAATTTCTATTTATCAACAGTCAAATAATATTTCATATGTTCATTATTCATTCATCAGTTGGTGGACACAGAAGTTGTTTCTATTTCTTTGATGAAATACAATTAACTGAATATTTAAATTAAAAATCATTTAAAATAAAAAAAATTAAATTAAATTAACAAAAAATAAACGAAAAGAATTATTCCAAATGGGCATGAACTGGAAACCTCCCTTCAGAGAAATGTTTTCTTTTGGAGACTTGAGATTTGGTGATGTTGCAAAGCCTAGCTAGCATGTAGGGCAGCATCCCTTGAGAATGCTTGGGTCTGTAATGATCTCTTTGGCTTAGTCCCACCCCTTACCTCTTGGGAATTCATTCCTATACTACAAGCATAGAAAGAAAGGATGGCAAGGAACGTGTTAGACCCAATGGGAGGACCTGTTGATGTTTTCCTAAATGATCACATTGGCAAACTGTATTGTGAGATTATACTTTTGTATATTGTAAAGATTTGGTTTTTTATTGGTTTAATAAAAGGCTGTGTGGCCAGAAGGCACACAAAAAATATAGGTAAGGATATCAGACTAAAAAAACTCTAAAAAGAAAAAGAGCAGAGCAAAGCAGAGATGCCAGGCAGACACAGGAAAAAAAAAGACAAAAATATTGTCATGAGAAAAGGTACTATATCGTGGTATGAACTCGCTGTGAGATATGTTTTAAATGAGGTTTATTTTGTGAGAATTACTTATAAAACAGAGAAGGTTTTATGAGGAAGTGAAGGGATAACTACATGTTGCACTACAGAACTTTTGCTCCACCGGCCCGGCACCACGCACTTTTTGGAAACCCCAACAAATTGAGAGAGCTCCCGGCCCTGCCCGCGAGAGAATGCCTGCTTTTTGTCTCTCTTTAGGTGTTGTCTGAAGCTCCTTTTTGTTGACCACGCCCCTCTCAGCTCTGGTGCTCTGCCGCAACCCGCTCACATGTGTAGCTTCTGATTTCCCGCTACATCACTAAGCCACTTAATTAATTATGGATTTGTTTAAGTATAAGAGTTAGCAAGTAATATGCCTGAGCCACAGGCCAAACAACATAAAATTAATATAAAACTTTCTGTGATTCTTTGGTACTAAGAGATGGTGAGTCTAGACCTTAGGTAACCTAAGATGGATCAGAAACTTCATACTACAAAAGAGTTTTATAACTATTTAAAAAATTTCATCTAGCAGGTGGCACAATATGTCTCCTCCCAACTACACATCTTCTTTTTGTTCATATAATATACAAAGTCTAATTAATGCTATCCATGTGTACATGGGTGTAGGATGATACACTGGAACATGGGCAATGTACTAGTAACCAACTCTTGAAAGAAAAGTGGCTCTTCATGGCTACCTAGCTAGGAGCATGATCTCAAAAACCACTCTCCAAGCTCTATGATGAAAGTTTTAACTTTCTAAATTTGTAACTGCCTTCTAAATATTTATATTTATTTCAAAAATTTGTACTACTCATGATATTGGGGAATATATCTTATTTTTAGTGGATAGTAGATAATTCAGAGATTCAGAACTGTTCAAAGAATAATCAACTGAAAGTACCTAGCCATACATATATGGAGCATCCATCTCATACTTTCCATCTTCAATGATGAGAAAATATCTCAGAGGAAGAAACAGAAAGGATGGAAGAGCTAGAGCATGGGGAGGAGTGCTTTGCAAGGCTGTCTTCTTCATGTGACACTTCTATTACAACAGGATTTCATGGCAGCACTTATTACCTGTACAAAGCTTGCACAAGCTCAAGACAGTTAAAATGTATTTATAAATATTATATGCAAAGGAAAAACTAGAAATTTACTCTGAAACAACCCAATAGACAATATTATCGAAGTAGTTAATGTTAACTTTTTCAATACTAAGTAATAGTAATAATATGAACTTCTTTATATAATGTGATGAGATGTATACCTCTAATACTCTAAACTCATAACTTCAACCTAATCATGAAGAAGTATATATCACAAAAGGAGGGAAATTCTACAAACTCTTGATCAATTAACTGGAAGCAAAGGAGGGAGGGAAGAAGGGAGGAAGCGAGGGAGAGAGAGATAGAATCATATAATAAAATACTGAAGGATGAAAACACTTGCCCCATATGGAGTGAAAATGGGGATATGGTTTAAGTGCAATACAGTCCCTCAAATTGGATTGTGTAACACCAAAGCAAATTAGTGGATATTAGGAATTTCCAAGTGAGGAGGCTGTCTTTAGTTAGAGATTATTGTATCTATATTAATTGATTGATTTTGATGAATCCACAATACAATAAATTACACAAATTTACTATATTTGCAGGTAATTTGTTTTGAATCAGTATCATCTTATGCTTTTTTTCTAAAACAATAAAAATAATAGTTTGTAGTAGAAATTTTTTTCCATATCCCCTCTTTATTTTTATTATATTTATACATATAAATTTCCTCAGACACTATATTATTTCTTTCACTTACAATATTTGTCATACTTTGTATTTATTCCCTGGTTTTGCTGATTATTTCTTAAAAGTGTTTATGTAACTTCTTTAGTTGGGAAGAGAATTGCTCATAGGCTTGTACTTCAAAGTGGGAGGCTGCAGAGCCATTAGAAAGCTGAACCTCATTGGAGGACATCAGTCACAGGCCAGGTCTTCATGTAATAAGTTGGGTCGTACTTCTTGTCTACCCTCAGTTTCCTGGCTGCAGATGTGAAGTGACCCACTGCCTCACAGTCCTGTTACCCTGCCTTTCCTCACTTGACTGACTGCATCCCCTCAAGTTGTAAAAGAAAATCAACTCTCCTTCTCTAAGTTGGTTCTTGTCAGGTAGTGAGCATGTGGCCTTTCAGGTACTTTACCGAAAGGGTTTATCAAAAGTAGAAATTTCTTAATAGATTATTTTACAGTAATGTGTATATATAACTGTATCGTATATAAATAAAGGTACTTTGACTTCTACATTTCCTTTTTGTATCCCCTTGATCTCCTTTTGTTTTTTATTCTTATAGCTAGAACTTCAAGTACTATATTGAATTGATATGGAGAGAGTGGACAGCCTTGTTTTGTTCAAAATTTTAATAGAAATACTTTGAGATTCTCTCCATTTGGGTTTATGTTGGCTGCAAGCTCACTGATAATCACCTTTATTATGTTGAGCTATGTCCCTTGTATTCCCTGTCTCTAGGACTTTTATCATGAAGAAATGTTTTGTCAAAGGCTTTTTGTTCATCTAATGAGATGATCACGTGCATTTTATCTTTTAGTCTGTTTGTATGATGGGTTATATTTTTATCAATTCATGCATGTTAAATCATCCCTCATCATCTCTGAGATATAGGCCACTTGATCATGGTGAATAACATAACCTTGTTGTGTTTTTTTGTTTTTTGTTTTTTTACCATGTAAAATCTCTATGTTCTTTATGAGAACTCCACAAGACAGATATTATTTTCTTAAAATTTTACAAGCAGTATGGGAAGCTGAGTGTTAGAATTTCTCCATAATTTTTGTAACACTTTGTAAGCTTAAAACTATTTCAAAATTAAACTGTTAATAAAACTATTCCACAAATCAATAAAATAATGATTTCGAATTCCAATAAGTATTGTTTTATTTATCTGTTTTAATCACAACTATTAAGAACTATCATGTATTCTTTTTTTTCCCTTCCTATACTTCCAAGCATGTGTGTGTATGTGTGTGTGTGTGTGTGTGTGTGTGTTTGTGTGTATTTGCAAGAACAATATTGTACGAGGTTGAGGCAGTACCAGTTATTCTGGAAGATTACTGAGTGTTGCTTTTTGCAGTGGTTACTTACAAATCTGAGTTACAGAACTCTATCTATGGCCTTTACTTTTAAAATATGAAAAATAATAGTATCTAAACATAATAGTCAAAGTGATCTACTACCTAGTAATTTTCTTTAAATAAATGCATTATGTCTATTATTTCAAAAGAAAAATGGAAAGTTTCTAAGTCTTTTTCATCACCAATTTTTAAAGTAATTACCAAAATTAATTATTTATTTTATCTCCCATTTTTATAAAAGTATAAAATGCAATTATGAGTGAAGATACTACATTCGCAATACTTAGGTGTTGCCAATATGTTCCACAGAGACAAATCAGATGCCACTACCAAATGGAGATGCCAGAAATTAAATTTGAATTTGAAAAATACATGCAATAAATTAACACTGTATATAATGACTAATTGGATTAACTCATTCATGGTTTTAATTAATTAAACAACTAATTATTTAACACCTGCCACTACCCAATCACCTTGCTAGGCATAATAGATGGAATGGTGAGTGACAAGATGGGGTGGGCCCTTTCCTCCTGTAGTTTTAATTGCAGTCCAGCAAAAAAAAATTTACAAGAATAATTATGAAAGAGTGCAATATATCTCTCCATAGAGAAGTTGAAAAACATGAGAAATTTTAACACAAGCTGATGGCTCCTAACTTGTTACCCAAGGCACAACCACAGTCCTTCATCAAACTCACATCATCATGCTGTGTATTTCGATTTTTAAGAGAAAGTACAATGGTATTTGTTAAGATACAAGTGCTAGTCTTTTCTGTAAGTTAAGAAACCATAAAATAAATTCCTGGACAAAAAGATCATGAGCTAAACAATTTCAGGTGGAGACATTTAGTATTAGAAATTGTTTAAGTCATTAAAGATTAATTATTTGTTTTTTACTGAAAATGGACAGTGGTTAACAGTAAATATCTGAAAGATAGCATCACTCTCCCCCTTTTACTGAATTTCCTCTTTTCAGTTATCTGAGTGTGAGTATCTGTTCAATTGACTTCTCATCTGGGCTTCATAAAGAAAGTCTCTGGGTATATATGTCTAATCTTTTGGTCTTCTCAGCACATAATTTACTAGTGCTTATTATCTATCACCATGTCATTTCCTAATTTCACGTGGAGTTAAAATATCTAAAGGTAGCTATCTTCCTAAAGACTTCATGGCTTCATCTGCCGTTTCTGTTTCTTTCAACACTTACTCTCCATATCACTTAAGAAAATGAAAGTTATATGCAGTCAAAAAAATCTTTCCTCAAGAATGACTCTAATATGTATTTTATTAATTTTCCTTTCCAACGTTTCCTAGAATCTATCCAATGTCATACACATTTTCTTGTATAGTCCATACTTTTTTATCTTCCTTCTCTCATTATCCACTCCACACATTTTCTATATTTTATAACACATGCAAGGAATAAAAAACCTAAACTTCCAACAGAAAGGAAAATGGTTTGTGGTCTTCTTTCTATATTTTTGCCCTCACTCTTCCCCTTAATTCTGGCCTTTGCTTTTCTCTATACAAATGTGTATATATTTTATGTAAATAAATTGAGAATTTTGTACATTATATTTTAATCATTTCCTCTCAAAACCACCCCCCTTCACTACCCATTCAACTCTGAGTACTCTTCATTGCTTTTTTAAAAGAAGCATTAAGTTATACTAGTGAAATCAGTATTATCTTAGGGGTTTGACATTCCTACCAAAGGCCACACCTTAAAGAAAACTGACTATCTCAGTAGCTATCAAAGGAAAACAGCTTCTCAGCTGAGGGAAATGTGGGACTACCTCCTTTATATTTGGAGCTTGTACAAGTCTTGAGCATTTGGTCATAACTACTATGAGTCCATACCTTCAACTTCCCTGAGGTATCTAGTAAACCTTGATTCCTTGTCATTCATCCACCACTTCCAGTTCTTACAGTCTTTACACTGTATTGTTCACAATGATCCCTGAGCCTTGGATGTCCACATTATGACTAAACATTCACTGTAGCAATATGTACATACACATACACTTTTGATTTGAATTACTTAAAAATTTTAATTAAAGAGTCATGATAGATACACAACAAAAACAAAGAAGTCCCAACAATAGAAGTCTCTTAATTTTTTAATTAACATTATACCAATATCAACTATATTTATTAGTATTAATGATTTCAATAGAAGAAAAATAAAATCTTACACAATACATGATATTATTTTAAGCTAATTTCAAAACTAGATTTTTATTTTTAGGAGTTTATTTTTACACATAATCAATGAGAGTTAACTACTCATCTTCATTTATCTTTGTATAGTTGCTGGTAGACTTAAATGTAATAAAATATTAAACTTAGATGTAAAATATTAACATAAGCAAAAATTAACATATTGGTAATCTCCTCAAACATTAGCTACAGACAAGTAGACTGACCAAAATATACGAGGAATATTAAAATGAAAGTTAATATATCAGAATCAACATAGTATTTTTCATTTGTATGAAATGAACATTTCCTTAATTTATCATGTTTTACTGCATCAAGGCAAGAAGTGGGATTGGAAGGAACCTAATACTGACATTACATAAAAAACTGCTTCTGCTTGAGGCCCTCAGGGCTTTAGGTGACCCTAATTAGTTTCTTAATCCTCTACAGTTAATTTCCTTTTGTCAAAAGATGATCTGTTTTGCTCTCCTATCAAAAACTGCTAATATGAACATTGGTTTTTTACTTTCAACAACAGATTTTTGTATAAACCTTGAAAAACTTCAAAAAAAATTCAAAGCTAATATTCATAGTCTATTTATTGAAAGCATGTAGACTTTAGTTTTAATATTCATATCAATGAAAAAGAATAAAATTAAATATGCTACCTTGATTTATTACACATATTAGATTTCTTGGATCCTAAACCAAGGACAGATGAGAAAATCTTTTATATCTACTTTATCTTGTCTTTGTTCTTTTCTTCACTAGACACAAGGAGAATTATTTTCTAAAACAGATGCATGCCAAACAGAGAATTTATCTTCCTACCCCATTCAGTAAGCTCTTAGAAATCACAGACAGGGAATAAAAAAAATATGTATTTATATAATTGTAATAACTTGTTTTAATTACTACCTCCCAATTTTCATTATGTTAATATTTATGCATAAGTTAAAGGAATAAAATTAAACCAAAGAAGAAAAAACACACCTATGTTCACATTTTCAATTTCAACATAGCACTATGTTTCTTTAATGATTCACCCCTTCACCATCTTTTTAGTCCCTAAACCTGGCTGTTGAGATACTGGCCAGCAAAGGTCCTGCCTGAGGGTGAATATGCCTCTGTGTATCTAAAGCAGATATCATCTGCCATTACTTGAACAGAACAGTTGAAAGGGAGAAAGAGGTAAATACAAATCACCATTTACAGTAATTATATCTGTATTGACTGAAATTAGCTACAACAGAGTTACTTAACACTGTAATGCTGTTTCGACCTTTTTATTCCTTTGAGTTAACATAAAAGTAAAATATTATTTTGTAGTCATTGAAGTGAGTTTTAAGCCTCTACTTTTTATACGTTAAAAATTTAGCTTATTAATGATGCACAAATAACTATATAATGGTGGCTTTAAGAATTTTTTTACAATTTCTGCCCAATTGAACATTATTAAGAAGGTGTCCTATTGTTCATCTAGTTAACAGCTTCTAGAAGCCCAGGTCCCCAATTTCTGAGCATGTTTAATCGACCACTATGGTTGTCATGACAACCAGCACAGAGGATTCTGAGCTTACATGGGGCATTTCAATACAGTGACCCAATTACTATCTGTCAACAAATTCAGAAGCAAAATAAAGGGACTAACACATTAATGAGATTTCCTGAGTCTCGATGAAAGATATTTCCTTCAGTTTTTAAAAAAAGGGTCAAAATGAAGTAAGTATCAAATCCTGATGCTCTTTTCCCTTCTTTAGTTATAGTATTTTTTAATTTATTTTTATAAAGCATATTACAGCCACTGTGTAATATTTTATCTGCTTTAACTACAAAAAAATGCCTTTGGAAATAAATATGGTGTAGAAATACTCAATTCTCCAACTTGGAAATCATTGAATTTCAAAATTAATTAAGTTGCTTACAAAAGCAGTATAAAAATTCTTAAAGTCATGGATTAAAGAATGTATTCCTGTTAGCTATTGTTTATGAAGGTCTTATCACTAAAACGCTAGAATAGCACCTGTTATGGATGGAGGCTTTTGGAACAAAAGGAAATGTTTTGTTTGTTGCTAATAATATGTTACTTTGTTTTCTTGAGGAAGATGACAGTAAACCATCTTGTACTGGGATGAAAGAAATTGTTAAGCTAATCTTTTATTCCTATATCATATCTTTTATACATGATAATAATGAGCTCAAGGGGAATAATTCATGTGCATATTTGTGTCTAAGAAAGAAAAAGGAAGCAGAATAAATTTGTAAAATATAAATTTTCTGTTCTCTGATAAATCTCTTTTGTACTTTTAATATAATTTATGCACAAGCTTTATCAGGTAATAGAAAATTGCTAATCAGACAGGTTTATTTTTGAATAGTATTGAGTTACAGAATCTTTATTTTAATTAAAAATATAAAGCACATGTAAGAAAAATATGTAATTATTGTCTATTTCTTGAAAACACTAGATTAAAGAATGAATTTTAAATTAATATAGAACTCTAATCTGACTCCTTAGCATTGTTAATAGAAAACTAATGTTATGGAGTCCAAGTGACTTGTCACATGCTGTCAAGTCAACTAGTCTCAGTCACGGAATGTGGAATGTTGCTTCATTACTCACTATGAAATTTTAAAGAGATTAATGTCTGCTATTATGAGTTTTATTATATAAAGAATACAGTTTATGAAAACTGACTTCACATGTTTAAAACTACATTTAAAAATTAAATGTGAATTATGTGTCAGAGAAAGGACTCAAGCATTTTTCATCTAATGAATATTACTCATGGATGACTGTATCCATATAGAAACTCTAATCATAACACAAGGAAGTATTAAGCCCACAGTGACACACACATGTGTCTGTCTCACATTCCACTGATAAAATAGTATTATGTTCTCAATATATTGTGATCTTGACTTGTTCTGGAAATTCATGGAATGTCTTTTAATAATCTAGAAACACTTTCAAATATTACCCAAACTATGGAGCCCACTTAAAACAATTTATGTGTGTATGAGTATACATGTATGTATGTATGTGCAGTTGTGCCCATGTACAACATGGGTGTGGAAGTCAGGGAACAACTATGAGTGTTGGTTTTATTAAGACACGGCCTCTCACTAACTTGGATCTTCTTTTTATAATAAAGGCTAGGCTAGCTGGGCAGTGAGTACCACAAAGACTATCTCCTTCTCCCTTCTAGCCATCACTAAGCTTACAGGTGTGCTGCTGTGCCCTGAGTCTTATATTGGGCTTGGAAATCTGAGCTAAAATCATCTTGCTGCAAGGCAATTTACTGAATTAGTTATTGTCCAGCCCAAAACCTACTTTTAATGAAACTGGTAACTTGATATCATAACCTGTGGTCACTCTCACATATCAATACAATAATTAAGAGTCTTCAGGCAATATAATCATCAGTAAAACTGGCATAGAAACAAAAGAATTTATTAATTCAGGTAGTAATGGTAGAAATATTTTATATTTGTCTTTCTGGCAGAAAAAAATAATTCAGTTTAAATGAGTAATATGATCTCATTAAAATGTATTTTTATTTGGTTTTTATCTAGAATATAAAGGCCTGGTTCATCATTGGCAGCATATAATAATTGTTTCTTTGGATTATGAATTAGACTGATATCATTATTGGCATGGAGAAGCCAAATCAAACCTGGAGATACTGTGGTTAGAGTATGGTTACACCAGTACATTTTTTTTTTCAGAATTTTGTCACAAGGGATTTGTCATTGAGTCCACTTATGTACATTGATAGGATAAAATATACTTAAAATGAGTAAGATATTATCATAAAATTATGTAATTTAATATTAGGCTTGATAGTTTATTTTGAATTAACTAGAAAAAATTAATATGTTAGCTAAAGATAACCAGTATATAATATATGTACTAAAATAATGTAAGCTATTTAAGTATTTATTATTTATTTTATTTTTTATTTTTTTA
>PVIH01012771.1:13870-61999 GCA_004025045.1 Sigmodon hispidus
TCTTTGTGTTCAGCTTTCCCTCTGAATTTTTTTTTCCATCCCTGTATATCCTTATTGAAGGTCTCTTCCCCCTCCCACCACATCTGATCATTTTTCTTCTCTGCAACTCCCCATCCCCTCCCTGGGCAGGGAGCAGACAGTCCTATGGTCACACTGGCCCAACAATGCTTGGATCAGTCTTCACTCCCGGCCAAATCCATTTTTGTCCCCCCTCCCTCAAGAGTGAGTCAAGTGTTCCTATAGATGGACTGGGGTTTGAAGGGTCAGTCCAGGGTGTTTCTGATCCCAAGCTATTCAGTGGTTGTGGTTTGCGGCTTGGGCATGTTTGGCTTTTTTTTTTCTTGTTTGTTTGTTTAGAGACCACTAGTGAGTGCCTAGGTTTTAATATCTAACACTATAAAAAATAAAATAAATTTATTTTATTTTTATAGTGTTAGATATTATATATAATATCATTATTTATTTTATTTTTATAGTGTTAGATATTAAAACCTAGGCTTTGTACATTCTAGGTAAGCACTATACTACTAAGCTATATTTTAATCCCTAATTAAAGCCTATAAGCTACAGAATTAATGAATATATTTAGTTTGACTGGAGAAACAATCCTTTCATGAATAGAGACTGAATGAATTGACATATGTAAGTGAAAACAGAACTAGCTCAAAATAAGAACTGATTAGCAGTATGAGCAAATAATCACATGAAAACAACAAATCACAAATAGGAGAAATGACTGAGAAAAAGAATTTGGTGAATATTTAGATATTTATTAAAGGGGGAACTAATATTTATAATGACACATTGGTTTCTAACTTGGGAAACATAGATGTGATCATTGAGTGATGAACTATGATGGGAAGCTCTTAGATAGTGTTTAGTAATGCCTGCAGTATATGTGCCCTTTCCAGTATTTTGCTTAAGTGCTATGCTTAATAACTTTCTTATGAAGAATAGTACATGGCATAAATGATAGAGAGCTACTTTCAGGATTAGATCACAAATATACTATGCGTCTCTTTTCTAATATTTACTGTATTTTTGCTTTAGAGAAGCCAGAGCCAAGTACTATGCATGTATCAGTTCCATGTAGTTTCATACCAGTTAAGATTCTGCCAAGAAGGCATCTTGTTAATAAGCTATCAAGCTAGCAGCGTTATTTGTAATAGCAAGAACCTGGAAACAACCTAGATGTCCCTCAACTGAAGAATGGATTAACAAACTGTAGTACATCTACACAATGGAGTACTACTTGGCAGTAAGAAAAAATGATATCCTAAGATTTGCAGGCAAATGGATGGATTTGGAGAATATCCTCCTGAGCGAGTTATCACAAACCCAGAAAGGTAAGCAGGAGATGTACTCACTCATTAGTGGACTCTAAACAAACCAGCAAACAAACAAGAAAAAAGCAAAGCATGCCCAAGCTGCAAGCCACAACCACTGAACAGCTTGGTATCAGAAACACCTTGGACTGACTCCTTGGACCCCACTCCCCCTAGAGGAACATCTGACTCAGGCTTGAGTTTGTGGGGAGAAAACTGGTTCTGCCAGGATTGGAGGCTGAACTAAGCAATATTGGGAGGGACCTTGGGACTGCCTGCTGCATGCCCAGGGAGGGGATGGGGAATTGTGGAGAAGAAAGAATGACCTGATGTGGTGGGGTGAGGAAGGGACCTTGAATGAGGATATGCAAGGATAGAAATTCTGACTTCTTTCTTCATAATAATAAAATAAAAATAAATAAATAAATAAAGAGAAAGAAAAACAAAAAACAGAAATTTCAAAACAGAAAAAAAAACCAGTTAGCTATAAATGGTACATCAGTTCCTCTGCTATGTACATGGCCAGTATGAGGAAGAGTTTGGTTTCACATCTACATGACAATCATTCTGCTTATTTCTTCTATACTACAGTGAATATTTTTTCAATGTGGATAGGTAACAGCTAAGAGAAATATAAATCACTCACTTTATATTATTAAGATTTATGTTGTCTTATCAGGTATAGGTCATAATTCAGCACTAGTATTCACATCTGGAGATTCTGTAAGAAGTACTAAGGTATGATTCCTAAGGGTATTTCTGTAGAAAAGACAGGTTCAAAGTCCTTCCACTGATGCAAGCTGTTTGCTTATTTGTTTTAGCCTAATGAAGATATGATGAGTTCCCATGGGTATGTTCTTTCTCTGAAAAATGTGCTTTGCAAGATTTCAAATCCAAAACAACAGTTTCAAGAATTGTTATCTGTGTTTTAAGTTTAAAACTTGTGTTCTTAAATCGACACCCTACAGAACTGGAAAAGTTTTTACGAACCCTACAAGTGATAGAGGATTGATCTCTAAAATATATAGGGAACTCAAAAAAATAGAGCCCCAAATCCTTAAAAACCCAATTAAAAATGGAATTCAGAACTTAAAAGGGACTTCTCAGCAGAAGAATTACAAACGGCTGAAAGCCATTTTTACACCTATCAGAATGGCTAAGATTAAAAACACAGATGACAGCCTATGCTGGAGAAGATGTGGAGCAAGGGGAATACTCCTCCATTGTTGCTGGGAGTGTAAACTTGTTCAACCACTTTGGAATGCAGTTTGGTGGTTTCTCAGAAAGCTGGAAATCAATCTCCCCAAGTATTGTGGTGAAAAATTTATTGTGAGATATGTTTTAAATAGGGTTTATTTTGTGAAAATTATTTATAAAACAGAGAAGGTTTTAAGAGAAAATGAAGGGATAAGGTTGTAGTGTGTCGGAGCATTTTTAAGGAAAATTTTTTATTTTTATGTCTTATGTTTGAACTCTTGTGTTGTTGGCCCCGAACTGTGTATTTCGAAGTCGCACCATTAGTCTGAAAACTCGCACAACTGTTCGGGAACTTTTGTGAGAGAATGTCGGCTTTTTGTTTTGGAAGTTTATTTTTGGAATCTTTTTTAGTTAATTATGTCTTGTTTGTGTTTAGTTTTTTCACGTGATTGTTTATATGTATAGTTTTTGATTTCCTCCTACACCCAAGGATCCTGCAATACCACTTCTGGGCCTATACCCTGAAAACGCACATTCACACCCCAAAAGCATTGGCTCAACAATGTTTATAGCAGCATTATTCGTAATAGCAAGAGCCTGGAAAAATCCTAGGTGCCCCTCAACTGAGGAATGGATTAACAAGCTGTGGTACATCTACACAATGGAGTACTACTCAGCAGTAAGAAAAAGTGATACCCTAAAATTTTCAGGCAAATGGATGGTTAATGGAGAATATCCTCCTGAGGGAGGTATCACAAACCCAGAAAGAGAAGCAGGGGATGTATTCACTTTTTAGTGGACTTTCAAAAGAGAGAGAGAGAGAGAGAGAGAGAGAGAGAGAGAGAGAGAGAGAGAGAGAGAGAGAGATCGGTCATTGTACGAAAGAACTCAAGACCAGAACATAGCTAAATAACACAATACCTCACTTCTGCATTGATGGCCTCTGACAGAGGGGTGGGTAAGAAAAGACTTGTTTTCTTTAAGTGTCTGGTCACAGAGAGTTTAATTATGCTCCAGTAAGCAAATGAGCAGCATGAATGGGTTGTTTTTAAATGGGGAGATCATAAGAGTGGGCATGATACTGAGAGGTCTGATATCTGAGTTTGATGGGGTGCATAATGTAAAAACACCAAATGATAATTATGTATATATATGAAAATATTTTTAAAAAAAAGGGTAAAGAAATACTATGATGAATATCAGGGTTTCTCTGGCTTTATAACTTTTAAAGGCTTGGTTTATTTTTTTAAGTTTTATGAAATAATATGATATGTATTTGTCATAGTTCTTTAAGTTATAGTAGAATATGGTAGTAAGTTCATATTTTCTTGTGTTTGTTTTTGTTATTGCTGTTTTTTGTTTTTAGTATGAATTATTTTATTAGTATTTTAAGTATTTCTAGGTTACAAAGTATGCATTTGTTAAAAATTATTCATTGAATTTAGGTTTAATTTAGCTATCTAAAAACTCACCAGTTTTTTTTCCAGAATCTTCAATTTATTGAACCAAATTTATAATGTATGTCCTTATGATTTTCAGGAATTTCATTTATATCTGCTATAATGTTAGTGTATCAGTTTCTAGTTTTATTGAAGTAGGTCTCCCCTATTTTGTTTAATTTGGTTAAGAATTTCCCATTTGTGTTTAATCCTTAAAAATTAAGTAAATAATAAATAAAAATGAAAAAACAAATAAAATCTTGTTTTCTTTAACAATTTTCATAATGATTTTTTGATTCTCTCAGATAAAGTGGTGTTATCTTTTTAAGAGAGAAATGATAATTTATGATCATATTCTATATCAATGTATGACAAATCTCTATTTATTTTATCACATTTTGATATAACTCATTTACTGATAAAATAATGCCAGAAATAAATGATTAACATACAGTGCATGAAAATTAAAATAACAATAGATATATCTTTTATTCATTTTATTGTCGGTAATAGTTATTTTTTAATCATAACTGTCAGTTAACATAGATTACTATGCCTACAAATGGTCTTCAATGAGACTTTTCTCAACTGTATCAGTTTTCTTTGTTAATTATGATTATTAACTAGCTTGTAAGATAGAAAATGGTAATAAAGCTGATAATCCATGACTTCAATGCTTATTTACACCTGCAAATAAATCAGATCTGATATATAGTAGTGAATCTAGAATAGTAAATATATCGATAAAAATTTGTATTTTCAGTACTTCTTTTCATCATTCCCTGATTTATGTTTTTTTCTATGTCTACTATGTAACCAAGGTTCCATTGTGTAAATCACTTTCCATTTCACAATGCATTTTGAAGTAACCAAGAAATGATTAAATATGCCTTTTTGGTTTCAACAACTTTTTGGTTTTTCAAAGCACTATGTTTTTCTTTTATTTAAGGTAATAATGTTGATAATCACCCTAATTGTCATCAAAGAACCTTCACAATGAAACTGATAGAAGCAGATGAAGAGATTCACAGCTAAGCACTGGGCTGAGCACCCTGTCCAGCTGAATAAAGAGAGTAGGGAATTATATGAGCAAAGTGGTAAAGAACATAGATTCAGGATGACTTTCTGTATGCTGTGGATATACTTTATCACAATTTGTTAATAAAGAAGGTTTTCTGACCTATGGTTTCCCAGATTAGAGACAGGTGGGGATTCCAAGATAAAGATAAAGAAGAAGGACAGAGTTAAGAAACTGCTACAAACTGTCACCCAGAAAGCATGATGTAATGAAACATGTAATAATACAGTAGATTAATGGAAATGGGTTGAGTTATGTTATAGGAGCTAGTTGGCAATGAGTCTGAGCCATAGGTCAAATAGTTTGTAAAAATATAAGTCATTGTGTAATTATTTGGAACTAAGAGGTTGCCTGACAGTGGGCCCAGACAGATGAGAAAACATCTGACTACAGATCATGATGAGGAAATCGCAAGGACAGTTGGGCCCAGCTACTGGGATCTCACTGACTCTGGACTGACAGCTGGGAAACTTGCATGGGACCTAACTAGACCCTCTGAATGTGGACGACAGTTGTGTGGCTTCAGCAGTTTGTGGGGCCTTTGGCAGTGAAGCCAGGACTTATCCCTAGTGCATGAATTAGCTTTTTAGAGAACTCTGTAGAGGAATATTTTGATCTGCCATGATACATGGGGAGAGACTTAGTCCTGCTTCTACTTGACATGCCAGGCTTTGTTGGCTCCTCAAGGAAGGCCTTACCCTTTCTGAGGAGTGGATGGGGGTCCAGGGTGGCTGGAGTTGGAGGTGGAGGTGAGTAGGAAGAGAAAAGAGAGGGAAAATTGTAGTTGCTATGTAAAGTGAAAAAGAAACTTTAAAAAGATAGAAAGAAAAAAAATTTTATACAATATTATGATTCTGAATTTTCTTCCCCTTCTTACTCCCATCTATATCTACATCTTTTCTGTCTTTTATCAGAAAACAAATGTTTAAGGAATAATAATAAAATAAGATAAAACAACGTGAGCAAAGAAGAATAGCACAAATTGACTCCTAACAACATTTTGTTTTACTCATAGAGCACTCCTTTTTCACCACTTTAGAAATTAATTCATTAGAAATATTCGATGAAATTTGTATCTTATAACATTGTCCTAGATAATTTCAAACTACTATTTCTATAATTTTGACTCCTATTAACACAAAAATGAACAAAGAAAGCCCATGAATAACAAATGTTTAATTGTTATTCTATTATTCCTTAATAAACATCATACTAAATGTTTTAAGACCTAACTTTTATTCCAAATTTTTGTAACTATCTGATGAACTTGACAGTTCAATCTGTTTTTTTAATTGCTAGACTTCGAATGCTAATAATATGTGGATTCTTTAATAATAAAAGGCAAAATCTATTCGGTGTGCTGAAAGCTGCTATCAACCTGATGAATATTATCAGGTTGAAGAATAGGATATTAATTTAGTTCAAATCTAATGACATAAAATGGAGTCAGGGCAGCATTCTCCTCAGTCTTTAGCTGCTTTGTAAGAACTGTCTCTGGGAGAAGTTGTACTTTCTATTCTCTTTACTTGTATGCTTGATGTTATCTTCATCCTCTTCTTTTTCTTCCTCCATGTTCTTCTTCTCTGTCATCTATTATCATTTCATCATCACCAGATAAGAAAGAATTTGCTTTGTCAGATTCAAAAAGAAATAAAATTCTTACCTTTAAGCAAGGGAAGTGTATATTGAAAAAGCAGTCAGGAAAGAACATTTATGCATAAAAATATGAAGAATAAGACATGCGGTTTATTAAATGTTAAATATTTAGAAAATAGCAGTTAGGACAACTCCAAAAAGTGGTTTATTTGTCAGTACTTACTATCTGCCTCTAGAAAACTGTTTAGCTGCTTAAGAAATGATCCCAGTGTGTTATAAAGAGGAATGAAGAAGTAAATAACAAATTCAACTAGTAAACTTTTCTGTGCAGAAAATATAGTAGTTACAATTGTCCATACTAAAATCTGATGCATTAACACAAATCACAGTAAAAACAAAATTAGAAAACTGTTTCTGAAAATGTTGGATTCTAAAATTGAAAGAAAATAGTGCATATTCCAAAACAGGGGGCAACATCAGTGATGCTTATTGTGTGTAACATCTTTCTCATAAACAGAACCCATACATAATGGCCTTCTGTTAAACATTCTAGAAGTAAACATTCTAAAATTTCATCCTATCTCATATATGTTTTAGAAAGTAATCTAGTTATAAAAGTATCCAATGCTTTAATACGTTGAATGTTCTTATTTAAAAAGGAATACACAGCATTTAAAGCCAAAAGCTACCTTCCCCTTGTTTTTGACACATATTTGTTAGTATTATAAATTAATTCTTCATTTGCCTGCAAAATTTAGGATAAAAATTGCAAGTAAATGGATGGATTTGAAGAATATCCTCCTGAGCAAGGTATCACAAACCCAGAAAGATAAGCAGAGGATGTACTCACTCATTAGTGGACTTTAAACAAAAAGCAAAGCATTCCCAAGCTGCAAACCACAAACACTGAACAGCTTGGGATCTGAAACACCTTGGACTGGCATCTAGGAGATCATTTTCTCTAGAGGAACACCTGACCCAGTCTTGAGCTTGGGATGAGGAAAGTGGATTTACCTGGAGTGGATGCTGAGCTAAGCTACCTTGGGACCTTGGAACCACTGGACCTCCTGCTCTTAATGGGAGGAGATAAGGAAATGGGGAGAAGAGAGAGTGACTGGTAGGGGTGGGAGTTGGAAGGGAGTTTGAACAAGAGGATGCATGGATAAAAAATGAGACTTTATTCATAAATAAATAAATAAATAAATAAAAGTTTACTCTTCAGTGAACCCTATAAATGGCCACCAATAATGAACTGGGTTTCTTCTAAGATCAAAGTTAAACCTTATACTCACAATTAGAGAAAAATTAATCAATTATCTCTCTTTCTTAGCTTTACAAAACAGAAATGAAATTTGGTTCAGATTAAGACTATCCATGATAAAATTCCCACCTCAATTTGAGAGCATATTTGAAAGCATGAATTGTTTTTGTAATGTCAACAATCTAAACTATGGGCACATGTTTAGATGGATGGTATCCAAAGTGAAGTTTGAAAATAATCTGGGCTTTCTGCTTTCTATGCATGAAAATTTTCAGTATTTAGAAAACTGTGTAAAGATTGTATGGGGTAGGACTTGCTAGAAATGAGGCATGTAGAGAAAGGGTGGCCAGAACTGACATACTAGATATTAATTTCTTAATGTTAGGAATATGAGCTATTGTCTTCTGAACAATAAAGTCCAACTTTAAGCAATCAGTGAAGTAATGTTAATACCTTTCATTTGAAAGTGTGACTAGACACTCATTTTATTGAAATGCCTATGTATTTATAACAATTCTGCACCTGTCCTCATAACTAGAGATTGTAAGCCTGAAAAAGAATCTTAGAGCTCATGTAAGGTAATACAGGTATAAAACATGTAATTATCAACAGATAGATTAATATTTTAGAGAATAAAAATTTTAAAAATATTTTATGTAAATAAAAACAGTCATAACTATGGGAATGCATTGCTCTGGGAAATAGTATTGAAATAATAATACACCTAACTTCTCCCACTAAGCATTATCTTAGAGTGACATTTGATATAACAGAAAAGATAAAAAATAAAATAATTTCTTGGACAAAAGACATGCCTGGTTGGGTTCATTAAACTAGTAAAGTCAGGAGTATCAAATTGCAAGACAGACTTTTTCCTTTTCATAGAAAATGCACTTGAGGGGGTTTTGACACTTGTTAACCAGGTAGTGAGTTGGCAGCTGAAGAGATGTTTTGTGACAGTTTGTGATTGTTTAGATGAAGTTTATCACTACATGGCAAAACAGATACTTTTTTCACGAGTATGTGAATAGTCAACATTAAAAAAGAAAAGGTGTAGGGCAGGTAGTTAAACCCAACATTTATTATTAACTCAGGAT
The DNA here is from genome assembly GCA_004025045.1 of Sigmodon hispidus. NCBI lineage: Eukaryota > Metazoa > Chordata > Mammalia > Rodentia > Cricetidae > Sigmodon > Sigmodon hispidus. Next base: position 22,864 of record PVIH01012771.1, read on the forward strand.
TTTGTGCTGCTGATTTGTTTCTTTACAATTAAGAGAGTAAATAATTCAACATAGTAACAATTTTATATTACTTAATATAAAAAATGTATTTAACTCTTCTATAATTTCTTCTAATTTTTTTTCAATTTGTAAAAGTTTTTTGCCATTAGTATTTCTTTGTAAGGACTGTTTTTTTGTCGGTGTAGGTGTGAATATACTATTCAGTTCTTGAAAATAAAAGATGGAGGAAAATAATTCAAAGAATCAACATGTGCTAAAAAGTAGCACCAATTTGAAATTTAAGCATCTATTAGGAATACATTTAATTAACTGCCACTCACAAAATTAAACTACATAAAATTAAATATATAATTTGCAGACTTTATACACAAAACCTCTTAATGTTAATTTTTTTCAGTTAGAGCTGATTTTATAAAAAGTAGAGATTGACTCAGATTTGCTGAGAGACAGATAACAGTTATAAAAATATATGAAAAAATCAATAATTAAACCAACACTTGTTTTCTGGGTCTTAAACTGTGAGTTAAATTGCCTCATGTTATCTTTTCAGACAATAATTATTACTTTAAGGAGATAGATTGATGGTCCATGTAAATTTTGTTTTATCCTGTGAAGGATATTTGTAAGTGGTCAAAAAACAAGAATGAAGAGTATAAAATGTAGCCATAAATTACAGAACATAGCTGATACATCTGCTAGAAATGTGTGGTTGAAGCAGTTACTATGAAGGGCATGTGTCAGATAGGTGATTATTGACAGTGTGAAGCAGGGTGTGTTTAGAAGCTTACATTCTTTTATTGTATTGAACTCAACTTTACTACTACTGTCTACTGTGTAGTTGGGTTTAGTTAATTAACCTATTTGATTTTTAGTTTCCTCAATAGAAGTACCAATTAAGGTTACTATGAAGAGTCAATGAGTTAATTTATGTTAAGTCCTTCCTTAGGCTAAGGTCAGTTTCTGAAATCTCTATGCACTTATGTCCGCTAGCATTCTCTAATATGGTAAAGCAATGGTTGCCTTATTTTTTTCATAAATCTTCCCATCAGGAAGATAAAAATCATGTTTCAGTTAATATATAACCCTTTTCAAAATTCTAATTTTTTCAGAGACTTTCAGTTACCCTGTATATGAGGGGTGTGTGTGTGTGTGTGTGTGTGTGTGTGTGTGTGTGTGTGTATCACTTCTATGTACAGGCTCTTATCTGGTTGTAGGTATGTTTTCATGTATAATGCAGAACACAATTATGTTATATATCACATGTAAGTACATGTTTTCAATGATGTGTCTACATTAGTGTCATCCACATTTCTGTCAGTAACCCCTCACTTATATTCCTGAAATAAACCCAATGCACTGTCTTTTTTGTCTTTGTTGCCTTATTTGGAGCAAACAGATGTTTACTAAAATTTCTCTAAGAAAACACAACACTTGACACCTGAACAAGGTAATGACTTAACCAAACATAGTTTGGCTAAAGCAATTTGGCCTTTGTCTTGGATACCAGGGCATGCAGCTTGGGTGAACCACCTAAGGGTTGAGATGTATCAGGGGAAATAATGATAAACAAAAATGAAAATTAGTGTAGAGTGTTCTCAATTATGTGTTTAAGAGATACTGAAAATTAATGAAAAAGAAAATGAACTTGGACATTGTTCTCTCATGCATGTGTTGCCGACATTAAGAAGAATAGGGTGACATGATATTTTAGTTGGCAATGTTGGGTTGGGAATAGCTATTTGATGGGAACGAAGAGGTCAATCTGGATTTCATTTATATTTAATCGAACCTTTCCCTTCTACTAGTGATACAACATTTGCAGGTCACCAAAGACTATGGCCATTGACAAGGTAGAACAGTTATCAGTGTTGAATAAGAAGTCTGTGGTTGGTTGGTGCACCCTGAAAGTTGAGGGCACAGACTCCTGTGCCACAGATATGTTACAACAGAAAAACATGGCAAGTAATGCTGTGGCTGCTGCCTTAGGTGAGCATCACTTCCTCTACCCATTTTTTTTTATCAGAGTTCCTCTACAAGGCCCTCCTAATTCAGTAATGCTGTGACTGAAATTGTTTACTCAGTAAGAGTCATCCATTTATTTGTGTGCCTAAACACATACCCTCTAATTTACTAACCATTAGAAACTCTTTAACTACTTATAATTTTCCTATTAGGAAATTTCCAAATGCCTTACATAGAAATGCATGTTTACAAAAAAATATGTTCAATATGCTTGTGTGTGTGTGTATGTGTGTGTGTGTGTGTGTGTGTGTGTGTGTGGTATGTGCATATGTATGCATATATATGGGGGATGCACATGCCATGGAAAGCAGAGGTTGTGTCAGGTGTCTTGCTTTATCTCTCTCTTCCTTAATTCCTTTTAGATAGACTTTGCCTGAACTTGAACTTTAATGTTGCAGGGGAGCTCTTGCATCTGACTGCCTATATCTTACAATACTCTAGTTAGAAGTATATATACCATGTTTTATGTGGATGCCAAGGACTCCTGGCACAGCCTCTACATTCACTATGTCTCCAAACTTCTAATCCACAGTATATACTTCCTAAGATCTCCAGGCGACATCTAATGTCATGGACAGTAGTGAGCCTTATTTTTTTAAAAAAAGTAATGAATAAAAAAGTAAAAGAGTAAAAACTAGCAACAAATTTCTAAAACTAATAATATACACTGCAAGAAAAGTTGTAAAACTTCAATGTTTATCTTTGTGTGTGTGTCTGAGAATAGCTTAATGCACTATACTCATTCTTCTCTGTGTGATAATGTGAAATGATACACTGTGTATGTAATGAGTTGAAATGGAATAAAATTCCAAGACTTAGCATGTGGTAAGTGCTAAGACTTTTTGGTGTGACAGTTGAGAGCAAAACTACCATAGACTTTATATGCAAATGATTCTACCTGATCTGCCCTTTATGGATTTCTTTGACTTGTCTGAATTGCCTGCATTATTACTTTTGATATTTGAGACTTCTAAGCAAAGTAAGGGTTGCTTGGATACAAGCAGTCTGATACTGTGACAACCAATATTCAATATTCAGTAGCTAGTCTTCAAGTCAATATAATGTCTGGTGGGTGTAAGATATATACAGCATGGATATACCAGACAAAGGAAGATTCACACACAAAGCAGGATCAATAAAGATATTGTATATTTTCCTCACTCTCCTAGAACAGCAGGAAAATTAAAACATATATGATGTTAATTTCTGAAATTTCCCAGTCAACATTTTCAAACTGTAACATTTGGTTAGAAAGTATACTTACACACCAGACTACAAATGATCATGAGTAACATAAATTATGCAAACATAATTGTAAATAAGGAGGATATTATTGTTTTTAAATAATCACAAAAAAACATTTATAATCTTTACTCCACCTCTCTATAAAACCAGGAGCATGTGATACCATGGCATGACCAACTTCCCCCTTATTTTAATGACAATTATATTAGGCTATATATTAAATAGGGAAGGCTAAGTTCAAAACAGTTTGCTTTATTTTTCTTCATTTAGGTTTAGAACAGTATTGCTCTGGATGAACACATGTTTGAAAGATTGGATTTCACTTAAAGAGCATGTTTTACAGAGGTGACATTTTTAAAACATTGGAATCCTTTCAGTGCAACGAGATCCTGTTGTGGAAGGCTAAGGAAAGAATGGAGCAACAGACTAATGAATTCTATTTTAGAGTTGTAACAAAGCTTGGACTGGTAGAAGAGATTGCTGAAGTCGTCCATGCTATTAAATTATTCACCCTCCTGATCTAACTATGAATCAGGATAGAAGTCATCAGTGTTTGTTATTGATTATCTTTTACAAACAACCTGGGAAAGAGCATATAAATATAAAGAAAAACATATTTCTTACAGGGGAACCCTTGACATTATTTAAGCATCAAATAGATAAATACCTTGCCTTATTTAATTAAACGAATGGATGAATTATTGCTTTCTAGTAAAATAACGAAGGTGATATAAAAATGCTAATACAAATTTAAATCCTTCTGATTTATATAAAAAATATAGTTCCTTCCATTTCCCCTGCAGGAGAACAATTTTCAAAGTTAATGGAGAAAAAAAGGGATCACAAAAAATGACATCACTTTCCTTGTATCTGCAGCTACCAAAGCTCCCTCAGACACATTTAACCTGTTACCACGCTCTACAATTTAAATCCAATGCTCATTTGGTGCAATGCTTCCCTATTTAATATAATCAGGTTATGTGTGGTTTACAGACCAGTTAGGAAGCAATATCATTGAGTACAATAAAAGACATTAAATTATAAGAAGGACTGGTACATATCGTTCAATTCGAAGAAAATGCTGGTATCAGAATTTGTATTGAAAACCCTGTGCCATTTAAGAAAACAGGACCAGAGGGAACATAAACTGATTTTTTTTCCAGTGGATGGATCATTAAATCTGTCTACCTGAATTCTTAAAATATCTCCAATGATTTTATCTGCTTATTCAATAGGTCCTTTAATGATGATTAATACAAAATTCACAATGGTCCCTTTCCCATCACTGTAGAGATTGTTTTAATGTAACTTGTCAACATTCAACATGTTAAAAAAAAAAAAAGTGTCATCAGTATAGCTCAGGAAAAAAAAAAAACACCCAGGAATGAGAATTAAATTCTTTCCCTAATTAAGTCAACAAAGCAATCCATAGATATTTTACACAGAAACTTCATATACTTAGAAATGACTATGTCTGTTTTTTATTTAGCATTGTTTTCCTTCACTATTGCTGATTTATGTGTGCATATGTTAGTGATGAGACACCTACTGTGACAGATTGTCCTGCCAGCGCACTACTGCCTCCCCTCTATGAACAATTTTTAGTATTGCCTGAAGAAAAAAATCATAACATCATTACATCATTTTTTCTTGTTTCTGACTCTTCCATAGCTTCCTGCAAAACATTCAGCCTGTTACCATGGTCCATAATTTAAGGTTTTATTTAGTTTAATGAGTGTCAAAAAATGAGTGAACTGTCTTTGTTGCTTAAGAATGACAGTGTAAAATAAAAGGTATAAAAATAAGAGATTTATTCACAATATGAAGCAGTCCAATGAAATATTTAGTATCATATAGGATAGAAACTGCTAAGAAAATTTACAGTTTAAAATCTCTAATGAACCCTTAAATTGTTTGTGCACATGATAAACAATGTTGATATTTTTATTTTAAAAAGCTCATGTTATACTCATGCTGATCTTTGTTTCTCTTTAAATGTGTCATTAAGATGAAAAGCATAAACTTTGGAGATCATTAGCTTACCTATTATTTTTACTGCATATAGAAAACATCTATATATTTAGTCTCTGAATACAAGTGAGTATATCATCTAGACCCAAAGATGTGTGTGTGTGTGTGTGTGTGAATATGTAAGTGCATGTGTGCATGTGTGTTGGTGTGTGTGTGTGTGTGTGTGTGTGTGTGTACTGAGTAGCATATCTGAACATTTCAAAATATGAAAAAGCCTATACTGCACCCCCAAACTACCAAAGATATCATTTAAAAATATAGTATTAAAACAAAAATATATTTATATTTATTTCAAATATCTCTGGGAAATATATCTTTTCTAGTAATTCTCTTAACTATTTTCTTTATGTGTATTATGTAGTATTATTCTTTTAATCTTAAGAAAACAAGAGTGTTTTCTCTAGCATTACATAAGCCTGTGCACAGACATGAGAGCAAATGCTGCCTCTACTGGGGTGAAACCAATTTCCTCTGAAACCCCACTTTATATCTTAAAAATTTCTAAAGCTGCATCAATCATTTGAAATGGGCAAAATTTAACCAACTTTATTAGAATAAAACATTTTTGTCACATATAGCCAGATACGATTATAAGGCTTTTATAATGCATCTCAAAATTAACATGTATTACCCACAAGTTGATTACAGTCAGCCACACAGAAAGGAAAAACTAATATCACTAAATATCCCCCCAATCCATGAACTTTTGCTTTTTATTTATTAAACAATATTGTATCCATGAAAGGAAATAAAGTTAATGAGTACCAACCAAATTGTACTAAACGCTGTAGGTCTTTGTTCTATCAGTTGGCTGTGCAAAGGTATTGATAATGGTTACATCATCAAATTTTTAACTGCAACTTGTACACCAGTTATGTTTGTGGCTCAAATCTGGAAACTCTGAACTGAGCTTGACAACCATGAAAACATGAAATACATGAAGTCTAACAAAGAATAGTTGACCACACTGCATTGCTCTTATCATTAATGCCTGAGTATGCACTTAGATATTTATACATGGGAGATTTTCAAATGACAATGATAGTAACAGACATTGCAACCATGAGGAACACAGGTAAAAGGAAGGGAAAATGCCTGTCTGCCGAGAGAAAAAGATTCATTAGCCTTCCTGGCAAGTGTCTAAAGCAAACAAGAAAAGCGCAAAAACAATCACTTTGTTACAAATAAACCCTTTTAAAAGCACAGTACCTTTTTGTGTCTGTCCTTCTTCCATATTCTCTTCCATGGCTATCTTTCTTCGGGAGAATCTGGCGCAAGGAATTAGTCAAAGGCTCAATTAGATGTTGAAAAAGCGGGTGCTTTTTTTCCCTGGGCAGCTCTGGCAGCAGTGGCTTGGGCAAGTCCTCAGAGCTTAGCTGAGGCTCCCTCGCGCCTCTTGTTTGCTTGGAGACTGGCTGTCAAGTGTAATTTCATTCAAATTACTCTTCCGTGAAGATTATCAATTTTTCTTCTCAAAGCTGCCCATTGTGTGCCACAGCAAGCAGGTACTCAAACAAACAGCCAGATAATTTGGGGAGGGGGTGTGGAAAGTGGTATGAATTCGAGGAGCAGAGACACTATGATTCATAAGCCCTGCTTTGCATTTAAAATGGGGGAAAGAAATTGAGGTTTGTGTTGAAATCTCTGCTTTAAATTGGAAGCAGACTGAACTGTGAACAGATGGAGGGGTGTCCTCCTAACATGAAGCGGACCACCAACCCATAATTCCCCCCTTTGCTACCACAGTGGGAAAGCCCAGATTCTCGTCGTGTCTTTCTGCTGCAGCAGTTTCTTCTCACCCAGTCAGATTCATTACAAAAATGCCCTTTCCTTTTACCTCCTCACGAAGTGTCTAGTTAATTTGATTTAAAAGTGCCAAGGAGGATGCAATTAGACTATCTTGAGGCTAGTCTCTTAAAGGTTATTATTAAGAAAGGATCTCTAAGCTCGCTCGCATATTTCAGAATCAAGAAGGAATAAAAACATGGTTTTCAAATGAATAAGTAAAAATCTTTTGTTTTAATAAGTATTTTATTCAGTGACATATGACTTTTACAGGAAACGAGAAAAAAATAGCCTAATGATATCTTTATAAATTATTAGTCCACAGAAGCTGCTGGTTCTAAGTGAGAATCTTGTCAAAGGAAAAATTCTAAGGGTGATTATGGGGGACAGGGCGGGAGGGGGGCAACAGAAAGAACGAAAGAATTCTAGATAAGGAACAACAGGAGACTGTGTTGCACTAGGAATCTGCACTCTGATTTGGAATGCAAATCACAATGCTGCAGTCTGACAATAAATTAGCAATCGTGCTCAACCTATTGAGTGACAGGGACACAAGTGGAATCTCAATACTTCACAAAAGGTACTGGAAAAAAATAAACACTGTCAAGGCAGTGCGGAGCTTTCCTAGAGCATAAAGAAAGACTCTTTTGCCTAGGTTTTTTTTTTTTTTTTTTTCAAAATAAGCATTGGGAAATGCACACGGAGGATGAATAAGTTCTTGCCCTTATAAAAACATGGACATCCTCATTTTCATATCATGTATTTCTTGTGTTATAAGAAAACTTTCACATAGGTTTCTAAGGCATGTCAGCAGCATATTGCACACCATTTTCTCCATGAAAAGAGCAACTATTTTGAGGAAAAATGATCAGATGACACTCCAGGTTATTTACATAAATGAAATACCTCTCTCTAATAACTGTTATTTCTGTTCTTTTTAAGTGTGTTTGATCCATAAATCCATATAGCCCTCTTTCCATATATATCTGCATTCAAGGATTTTGAGACAGTTGCTTGTTCAAGGCAGATGGAGAGTGAAGCCATAAGGGAAATCAAAGAAGCCAAATCATAGCAGTCTCTCCGTTTCAGCCCATCTTGGTTGACATATCCTGGCATACAGTCTGAACAGAATGGAGCCCCATCCTTGTTTATCAGCTTTATTCATCTCATGACACAGAAATAAGCAGTGAAGCCCATTATTAACAGCAGCACCTACACAAATAATACCTCTACCTTATACTTCACAGTATGTTGTAATCTTTAAAACATACCCACATGTATTACTTAAGAAAAACAGGCAGAGAATTATTTTCCCTTGTATATTGGAAAATACATCTGCTACTCAAGTACAACTAGGGTCTGAGATTGTAAATGAAGAAAAAACTCTTAGAGATACATCATCAGCCAATTCTTTGGCTAATACTCTGATTTTTTTAAAAAAATTGTTTTACTTTTCTACTCTAATTCATCACAAGCATCCACAGTATTTTTTAAAAATCGACCTGAGTTGCCTTAAAAAGGGGAAATAGATGAGATCTCCTGAGTAAACTGGGGTCAAGGGGTGACAATAGACACTGTTGCCTGGGTTCTTTTCAAAATAAGCATTGGGAAATGCACACGGAGGATGAAAGGGGATGGGGATGAGAACATAAGGGAACAGGATCGTCGAGCTGGAACAGGGATGGAGAAGAAGAGCAATGAAAGAGATATCTTTATAGAGACTCATGGGGTTAGAGATAAACCTGGTCCTAAGGAAGTTCCCAGGAATCCAGAAGGATAACCCCAGTTTAGACTACTAGCAATAGTGGAGAGGGGCCTGAACTGGTCTGCCCTGGTAAGCAGATTAATGAATATCCTGTCATTATAGAGTCTTCATCAAGTAACTGAAGGAAGCAGACCCAGGGACCCACAGCCAAGCACCAGGCTGAGCTCCTGGAGTCCAGTCAAAGAGAGGGAAGAGGGATTGCTTGAGCAAGGTGTGTGGGAAATGTCAAGATCATGACGGGGAAATTTACAGAGACAAGCAAACCAAGCCATAGAGCCTGCATAGAATTGGACTAGGCTTTCTGCATAAGATAAACAGTTGTGTAAGCTTGGTCTGTTTAAGGGGCCCCTGGGAATGGGATCAGGATCTATCGCTGGTTAATGAGCTGGCGTTTTGCTACCCATTACCTATGAAAGTTCACCTTGCACATCCATGATTCGGGCGTGAGGGGCCTGCTTCAACTGAATGTATCAGGCTTTTGCTGACTACCCATGGCAGGCGATGGAGGGTTTTTATTTTTTGTATCTTTTTTATTATTATGAATAAAGTCACATTTTCTATCCGTATATATCTTTGTTCAAGGTATCTTCTCCCTCCCACCCCCTCCAGTCACACTATCTTCTCCACATCTCCCCATCTTCTCCCCAGCAAGGGCAGGAGGTCCCAAGGTCCCAATGACCCAATATGGCTTAGTTCAGCATCCACTCCTGGCAGATCCAGTTTTCTTCCCCCAACATCAAGACTGAGTCAGGTGTTCCTCTAGAGGGAGTGGGATCCAAGGGGCCAGTCCAAGATGCATCACATCCCAAGCTGTTCAGTGGTTGTGGTTTGCAGTTTGGACATGCTTTGCTTTTTGCTTTTTTGTTTAGAGTCCACTAATGAGTGAGTACATCCCCTTCTTATCTTTCTGAGTTTGTGATACCTCGCTCAGTCTTAACTATTTTTAACACATATACAGACAAAAGAGAAGAGAAATAAAAATAAAGAAATGGAAAATATTAAAAATATTTCCTGGGCAAGATCGGGAGGAGGAAGGGAGTTTGAACAAGGGGATACATGGATAAAAAAAATGAGACTATTCAAAAATATGTAAAAAATAAAAAATAACAAAAAAGAAAAAATGAGTACAACTTCTCACTGTTCTGGAAACTGCAAAGGAGCAATGAATTTGTATAACCACCAACTTCTAATCAGAACAGATTTATTTATTAAACAAAAGCAACTCATCAGATATTCAGAACATTCTCTTGTGTTAGAGAAAACAAAGTCCTACCAAACTAATGAGAAGAGACATATTCTTATATCAATAACCTATAAGTAAACTAAGACCAATTTGTTAATACATTCAAAAAGCCTTTTCATGTGAGCCATTTTGAAGTCCATACCATTGTGGGTTTTCAGTATATTCTTGGGCATCTGGTATTGTTCCCATAATTCCTGTATGGACTTTTTAATCTTCCTAAGATGAAGTTTTGTACCTATCAAATACAAATTCCCCATCATTCTCTTTCCATTTAACAGCCGGAATTGGTGTTACTGGTTGATAATTTTAGCAACAATTGTAAAATCTGTTGTCATGTGAAGTAAAAACACATAAACATCCAAGTATTTGAAAAGTAGTTCTTGATGAAATCTTACAGCAGATTTATTTTAGGGATTTTAAATATAAACATTAATCTTAGTGACTGCCGGCAATGTTTCCTCTGTATTCCTATTGTGGTTTCAGTGAGATTAGCATTCATACACTTAGATATCTGGCTCCTAATTGGTGGAACTTTTTGAGAAGGGTTAGGGGTATAGCCTTGTTGGTTGAAGGCTGTTTTTGAAGGCAGGCTTTGAGGATTCAAAAGTCCACACCATGTACAGTTAGCTATTCTTGTCTCATGCTTATAGATCCAGATGTAATCTCTCAGCTACTGCTCTAGCCCATGTCCTGCCTGTGTGCTACCATAGTCCATACCATGTTTGCTATGAACATTCTGAAACTACATGCCCCAAATTAAATGTTTTCTTTTATAAATTGCGTTGGTCAAGGTGTTTTCACGAGCAATAGAAAAGTAACCTAAATACTCATTACAGTCTGTAAGTTATAAGGTTCTTGATGCCTCATCAAATATTCTTCAATTACACACATTGCATTTTCCTTGACTCTAGTTTTACTTTTAGTATTTTAAGTACATAAATACACACCTAAACTGTGATCACTAGTGTACAAAGATCATTGTTTAAAATATCCAAAATTATTTATGATATTATTTTTTGTAAGCTTTATGTATTATTTTTTCTAGGTAAGCAGAACACATTACTTAATCTATTGATAAGTTTCTCTCATTTTTACTAACTTTAGTTTATATATATACATTATATATATATATCCCTTTAAGACATGCTATCAACTGAGAAAGTATCTACATATCATAATCATATACTATACTCATCTTTATATTAAACTTCATTATCAGAAAAACAACTATAGATTAAAAAACACATTAACTACTCCAAAGCAAATGGAAAAACAGAAATATTCATGGTCTCTGAATGAGAAACCAGAGAATAGAACAGGTGGAAAATATGATTATATAAACTAAGTATAGTGCACATAACCAAGAGACATAAACAGCTTAGAAACTGCTTTCTGTTTTGAAATCCTAGACAGAATATCATCTCATGAAATATTTTGACTGGTACTTTTGCCTTATTTTGAATGAAGAAAATTAAAGACTGCTTTAAAGTAGAAGTTGAAAATCAAATTCAGTATTTTCTCTTAGAATGCTAAATTTATCACAAACCAAAGAATGCTTTAAAAATATTAAAGAATAATCATGACAGTCCTCAGGATTATATACTTATTTAAAACAATTCATTCACAGAATCATATACTTACTTTTTACAACCCCTAATTTTGTTCTTAATTAGACAACTTATTTACTAAGTATCCTTGTTCTCATTTGGAACTAGGGGCAGGTAACAATTTTCTCTGGCTTATTATGCACACCTCCTAGTAGTTAAGACATTTCTAGATTATAATGATGTGTGACAATTGCTACCTAATATGGACAAAGCAAGTACAGGAGAGAGTATATGAGCTACTGGAAGAACATCTTATATCTACTCACTTTTAATTTTTGAAAAATACATTTATAATTATTCCTTTTCTCCCTTCCTTTTCCTCCCTCCAGCCCTATCCATACATCCATCCTCTCTCTCTCCTTTCCTCTATCCCTCCCTACCTCTCCCCCATCTCTAATATGTAGTCCTTACCTTATTTTTAATTTTTGTGTATTTATGTTCCTAAATATATAACTACAGCCTGCTCAGTCCATATAACATTGTATGCAAATGATTTCTGGGCTAACCACTTTGTATCTGATAACCAATTTGGGAACTATTCAGGGAAGTTTTATGATCTCCTAGAAGGTTCTTTTTAATGTGACTTGACTAAGGGAAGAAACTTGTTACCAACGGAAATAACATTAGCCTGGAAAGGGGGTAGTTGAAATACAAACAACAACAACAAAAAAGTAATTTCAAACTTTTCTATTTAAAAAATTAAAAAAGCTCAGAAACAGAAATACAGTTATGATCACATACAATGTTCTACTATATTGACACTGGGGGAAATTTTCCTTTACTATTCATTACACATCATCTCCCAAAGGTTCCCAGAAGGCTTATACTGGAGAACTTGATTCTCAGATGAATTTTGATTTTAGTTTTTCCAAAAGTAATGAATAATATGAATATTTACAAGATACAGCCTGTGGTTTAGAAGGCTTTAATCTAAAAAGGACACAATTGGAAACACATTAGTATTTGCCCTTGAGAAATTACCTTTACCAGAATATATTGTAGGGAAAAAAAATCTATTTCCATGAAAGAAAAAAAATGAAAATTTATATATGTAAAGTAGTGTAAAAGAATGAGTCCAGAAATAAAAGAGAAAAAGAAATGATTTTATTATAGGTAGTTTCCTATTCCTATTTTAATCTTGATCCCTTAGGTGCTTTTAACCTATGACCTAATCTCTCAAATTCATTAATACTGCATTTTCATGGTCTTTGCCACAAATCCAGTAATAACAATGGTAGAGCCTATTTACAACTGTCCATTTGTTTCCCAATGTTTTTCAGATAAGTCCAACATTCTTACTAGTAAAATGGAATTTATAGAAATCTGCATGTCTAGCAAACTGCACCCCACTATATTTCTTTCATTTAATCACCTTCTAATTTTTCATATATTTACTATTAGTCATTCCTGAAATACTTTTCTCTAGTAACTTCAGGTCTTCAGCATTGCTCATATCTTATACATAACCTGGAATATTCTTACCAACAATAGCTTTCCTGACTTATAGCAAAAGGATTCTTTAGCAATCATATATCATGCTTATGAATTATCATTATTGAAATATTTTTTTCATACATAGGTGTCACTTGTTTCAGTCCTATAAACCCCACGATATCTGTAAGTGTTCAATACATAGGAATTAATGAATGAGTAATAATGACAAATAAATAAGAGAATGGATGCATTTAATGATCTAAAATACAATTTCTTACATTTTTAGTCTACAAAAGACTTTGAAATTTGAACATAAATAACTCATAGCAATTCTCAGACCAAGTGTCATGTTTTTATGTAACAAGCACCTTTTTGCAGAGTTGATGTCAGAACAATAAAAAATATCTCATAGACTAAGCAGTAAAACACAAAGGAAACAAGAAACTTGTTTGACACAATTTCTACCAAGTGGAAAAGCTATAATTTCATAAACACTGATTAAGAAACAGTTCAAAGATGGCATCCCAGCTCAAATATGCCCTTTAAAATAGAATTACTTGTCACTATTAATGTATTTTTACAATAGGAAAGTTGACACAAATTCTAAAATTTCACTAATAGAAATATTATATCTATCTTCAAAATGTTAGAAAACAACATTTTCTTTTAGAAATTCTGCATTTTCTGAAATATAGTAGAACCCTACATAGGTGCAAGTCAACATTTTCGTAGAGAAATAGAACTAGAATTATAAGCTGAGTTATAAGTTAAACTCAAAAATACAGAAATGCTATGTTTTCTATTGCATGTTTCACATATACTAAATTAAAGAAAAAACAAAGTGAAGTAATTGGTGCTATTGTTGAGGAAGAAGAACAGTGAATGGGGAAGAGAAAGAAGACAGATGGGAAAAATGTTGAAAATTTATAACATAAATGTATGGTTGTTTGAGTGAGAATTGGCCTCCAAAGTTTTGTGTATTTGAATGTTTAGTCACCAGAGAGCAAAATTGCTCTAGAAAAGGTTAAGCGATTTGGCCTTGGAGGAGATTTGCTACTGGGAATAAGCTTGAAGTTCCAAAAGCCTAAACCAGGACCAACATCTCTCTCTGCTTGCTGCCTGAGGATCAGGATGTAAAGCTCTCAGTTACTGCTCTAGTACCATACCTGCCTACCTCCTACCATGATGACCATATACTAACTCTCTAAATATGTAAGGAAGGTCTTAATTAAATATTTTCTTTTATAAGAGTCATGGTGCCTCATCACATCAATAGAACAATAACTAAGAAAAATGCATGAAAAATATTATAATGAAAAAACATCATTTTATATAACTACTAAACACATAATTTAAAGCAGTTATCCCTTTAAGATATCATGGTTAATTTGTAGTGGTTTATTATTTCCTCCACTTCTTTTATAAGTAGAAATAGCTGTACATTGAGTTTAAACAATTTTTAATAACAATCATCATTTCAAACTGTGTATTAGGTAATCTACTTTTAGCAAACCCTGTGCTACCTGTCATTAGTCACCATCCAAATGTACATAGTTCACTTTCTAATTTCTCTCTTCTGTTTCATTCATTCATTTGTTTATTGTGATGATAAAAAATAATTTTTAATAATCTTAGCTTTAAGATTCCATATGAAAGAATAAACCTGCATCATTTCCCATCCCTAATTGATGAAATTTGCCTCAATCTTATTTTTAATAATTCTTGTACAATAAAAAATATTTTTAAATTGTAAAAATTGAAAAATATTGCAATGGTTGGTTTCCTATTTATTGACATAATAAAAAATATTACAAAGATAAGTCAGTTTTAGTAGCTATTTGTTCATTTCCATTGATACAGAAGTTCTCTTGTGTATTTTTAAAAAAATTCTTACTATTTCTTTTGTTTTCTATCTTCCCATAGATTTTGAAATTTCCTATTAATAATTTCGTATTACCCAATGGTTTTGATGAAAGAAATATTTTAATTGATCTTGTAAAAATTATATTTGCTAAACACTCATACTATAATATCTATGTCTAAACATTTGTGAATAGTCCCTCATATTGTAATGCCTATGTCTAAACATTTCTGGGTAGGCAATCAAATATTAAAATTTAAAAGTAGGTATCTTTCTAATGTCCATAACTGATATGTTAGTATTTATTTTATATGCCTTATTGTGTATCCTGCTGTCTATATGATGTTTTATTGGGTGGTTATTCTATATTTGCACAATTAGATGATGTTTAATAATAATTTGTGAGCATATATCTTAACAAGCAAAAGGTTGTAACTATATTATTGTAGTAAACACATAATCCTCAATTAATATTTATATATCTTGTGTGTATATAAAGGAGTGAAATTTTGACAAAAAAACTTAAAGTGTTAAATATTATTTTTAATATCTAAGATAGGCTATTTTTTAGTCTTTGCATGCTATGAATGCCATTTAATGAATATTGTAATATTGTCAGCTGTATCAAAATGACAATAAGTTGATTACTAATAACCACATACAATGTTCTAATAATTTTGCTAGTATTAAAAACCAAACTTTGTAAGATACATGAAAAATTTTTAAAAAACAGCTTTAGCCATGTAAGAAACTGAAGCTTTCAAACTTTTTAACATTTTTTTAGCCTACACAAATGATGAATGAAATTTAAGTCAAATTTTAGCTTTACTAACCCTAAAGCTATATTCTGTAAGAAGATAAATCATTCATCTCATTAATTACCCAGTAATTAGGCATTTCATACAACTACTTGATAAAGCCTTAATATCACACTCATGGCAATAGAACAAGAATATAGTTTATCCTACACATGAATAATGCATTGCATCATTCAGTCCAGCCATAGTTTAATAGTTTAGCAATCCTGACCTTACCTATTCATTGCAAAATGCATATGACAACATTGCATGAGTAAGTCAATAAAAAAATGATCCAAAGAGAAAATATAGAGATGATGAGCAAGAGATGAGGAGGACAGAGAGAGGGATGGGAAGAGAATAAAAAGCAAGAAGGAGGAATGAAAAGGGGGAAGGGGAAGAAAGGGAGGGAAGAGGAGAGTAAGGGAAACTGAGGAATCTAGATGGAGGGGAGGAGTGAGAAGAGAAAGAAAAAGAAGTGAGGAGAGAATGAATGCTGTAGGAAGTTGGAAGCCTGTTACTCTCTCTAAATTTTTGAGTAGTTGTTTTAGATCTGTTTTGGGGCATAGATTAGATGCAGATAGTAGGAGAGAAGTCTCCACAAAGATGGTGCAGTAGAAGGGATGAGGGAAATTTCAGCTGAAGTCTCTCAGCTTTGCTATACATTTTTTATTATTTTTGCTTGTCTTAGACAGCTACTCTGTGAATGAAATGAACTTCTGTCTAAATTAAGAGAAACAATGGATGTTTCCTAAGGAACAGAGTGAATAAATAACCCTTTATTCTAAGACAAATGTGTTTTTTAAATACCATTGTAAATATATGTTTGTATCACAATCTTCCTACATATGTATATATGAATGTATTTGTGTGTAGATATAACACCTCTATTTGTGGTTCTAAAAAATTATGTGAGACTGACAATAAAGAAAAATGTTTATTGTGTTCACAAGTTCTGGAGGCCACCTCTGAGGAGGATCCTATGCTTCCTCAGAACAGTGAAAATGCCATTACCTGATGGAAGCAGATGTAAAGCCTGCAGGAGCAAGTGCAGAAAGATCAAACCACTTCCTCTGTTAGGTAATCCAGCTCTTCAAAATCTAGTCCACTTCCAAAATGCATAATTACTTTTAAGGATTGTTTCATCAAGACCTAATTACTAGCCTTTAATGTATACCTCTCAAGATTCAACAATAACAACAACAATACACAAAAAAATAAAATAAAATAAAATATAAAGCACACACACATACAAACACAAACACAAACACAAACACACCCTGGCAACTACAGTGGGCCTAAGCCTTCAGTGCATGAATTTTTGAGAGAAGCAAACTTTATCCAAACTACTCCAATGTCTGAACATATACGTAAGGTTGTTATTTTTCAGCAAGAAGCCTTCCACTGTGATTTGTTCTGCATTAAGTGGAGAACACAAGTGCCCAGGTCCTGAATGTACTAGAAATAGCTAGAAAACATTTTGTGTTTTCCCAAGAAAATTTTATTGCTGGTGCAATATATAGCCTATTTGGATAGACATTTGATAGATCATAATTTTGGAAAGATCAAAATCAAAGCCCTAAAAACTTCAGAGTACAAATACTTCTTGTTAAAAAAAAAAAAAGCTTATTTGCTCTTTGTGCACTATTAGTTTCAAATGAACCCTGCAGAACACCACTAGATTCCATCCTGGTTTTGCAACAATTGAACAATCTATCAGCTTGCAACAGCTCTTTATAGCTTTCAGCAGCATCCCACCACAGTTGTCCTAGATAAAAGGCAAAGCTGCTTTTAGCATTTAATATAACAAATATTAAGGAAGACATGATTTATTCCTTCCTCCATTCTGCATCCTGAATTTTAATATCATCTCTCTACAGCTCTTATGTGGCAGGCATCACACATATTTAATAATTTGATGTGCATGATATTCATTTCCCTTGCCTATCATTGAGACCAGACACGATGAAATGCAATTGTCTCTCCCTCACAGCTCATGAAGTAAGGAAGAACTTACAGTGAGGTGTTCAGTTTTATGGTTAGCTCTTGTTATTTAGTAATGGCTCTGTATTAATGTAGTTCCCATGTGACCATGGGAGACACATATTATGTTTCACTGACTTTACCTACAATCTGAGAGAATTAAGTTTTTCTTCTAAACCTGAAGCTCAGAAAAGGAAATGATTCTATAACTCAGTAATAAAATTTTAATAAGAAGTCAACTAATCAATTCCTACAAATATATGATATAAGTAAATATTTAAGATACATTTATTTGGCAACCTAAAACATATAAAGGTCATGAACAGAAATTAATATAAATTAATAAGTCTATGGGATGTTATTTCTCTTCTATAGCTCTCAAAGATTCTTCACTATATATTTATAAAAATAAGTATACATAATATATAAATGTTCATGCAACAAATTTAAATTTTGAAGGAAAAATGAGTGTTAGCTCATAGACTTTTGTACAAAATGATATTGTATTAACATAACCTGTAGAATTTTACCATTCAAAGGATGTTGAATTAGAACTGAAGTAATAAACAGATCTGATAATTCTTTATTTTAAAAGGAATATACGATATTCAAGGTAAGTATGCAGAGGTATCTTCCCTTAGCAATTGATTTATCAGCCATGCATTGAGTACTTACCACTGTTTAGAGAAATCTATCTGAAATAACGTCCTATTAGTAATATAACTGCTTTACTGAATTTTATACCATAAATAGGGATGAGAAAGAATATCAGTGTGGAACTTTGCTATGTGAGAAGACAAGGATAAATCATAATGTTATATATTAAATAATTTGGATTACTAAGAGAGCTTTATTAGCTTTTGGTCATCAATACATAATGTACTTTAATTTATCTGTAGTCATAACACTTGTCTAAAAATCTGTATTTTGTAATGTTCAACAATTAAACTGTATTTTTGAATGAAAATTAAGAATAAAAGGCAAAGACTTAAGCAGTTTATAGTGGTCATAAATTTGTCTTTTGTTCAGACAGAATCTTTGTAACTACTTTTATATTATATAATATGGTACTTACGATTTCAAATATTTCTTTATGTTTTAAATAGTGTTTCTTTTTTAAATTTTTTATTTATTTTATGTACCAACCACAGTTCCACTCCCTCCCCTCATTCTCTCCTCAGCTTCCTCCTTTCCCACCTCTCCATCCACTCCTCAAAAAGATAAAGCCTCCAATGGAAAGTCAACAAAGACTGGTATATCAAGTTGAGGCAGGTCCAAGTCCCTTCTCCCTTATCAAGGCTGAGCAAGATATCCCTCTATAGAGAATGGGCTCCCAAAAGCCAATTCATGATTTAGGAATAAATTTTGACCCCACTGCCAGAGGTCTGATGAACTGCCTAAGCGACACAACTGTCATCCAGAGTCAGAGGGCCTCAGTCCCATGATAATTGTCCAGTTTTGAATGCAAAGACAGTGATCTCCTAGTAGGTCAGGTCAGCTGTTTCTGTGGGTTCCCCCCATCATTATCTTACCCTTTTGCTCAGATAATCCCCGTTTCTTCTCTTCCACTGTACTGGAAATTGGACAGAGTGCTTAGCTATGGATCTCTGCATCAGTTACTGGATGAATATTCTATGACAATTATGGTGGTCATCAATTTGGTTACAGGGAAATGGCAATTCAAGTACCCTCTTTACTGCTTGAAGCCTTAACTGGGGTCATTCTTGTGTGTTCCTGGAAATTTTTCTAGACCCAGGTTTCTCCCTAACTTCAAAATGGCTCCCTTTATCAATATACTGATTTCTTTGTTCTCCCTCTCCCAAGTCAACCATCTAGTTCTCTCCTGTTCCCTTTCCATCTCTCCTTACTTCATCCTCTTCCCTCATGCCCCTAATTTACTTTCAACACTGATTAAGGAAAAAAGAAACACAAAGCCATATCCTTACCTTCCCCCAAAATTTGTATTTTATACCTGTTTAAACATAAAAATTAATTTTTCTCCAATGGATGATCCCTGGGTACCTTAATCTTACCGCTCAACACAAAACAGATTATGTTTGCTTTTGTTTACTTTTGTTTTGGTATCTTTTGTCTTATTGGTTTTCCTTTTGTTGTTGTTGTTGTTGTTGCTTGTTGATGGTGTTGATAAAAGGAAAAAACTATAAATTTGAACAGGCAAGAAGTCGCGGAAGATCTAGGAAGAATTGAGGAAAGATAATATGAACAAAATGTGTTTCATGAAGATTTTCAAATAAAATTTAAAAAGCTTATAATTGACTATGCTCTGAATAATGTCTAAAAAGAAAAAGAAATTGGATTCTCATGTTTTTGGTGAACATATGTCTAGGATTATAATATATTCTTGTTGGATTTTTCATATAATGATTAGAAAATGTCCTGTTTTACAACTTGGCTTGAAAATTTTGAAATTGCTCAGGAGATCTTATCTATTTTATCTTCCAAGGGAGATCCATGGATGTCTATCTTAGAGTCTTCCTCTTTACCTAACTTTTCTGGGGTTGTAGATTATAACCTAGTTATCCTTTTCTTTATATCTAATATTCACTTGTTAGTGAGAACATAGTGTGTTTGTCTTTCTGGGTCTGGGTTACCTCACTCAGGATAATATTTTATAGTTCCACCCACTTGCCTGCTAATTTCATGATGTCATTGATTTTTACTGCTTAGTAATACTTTATTGTATATATATACCACTTACTCCAACAATGCCACACTTACCCCAAAAAGCCTAATAGTGCTACTCCCAATGGGAACATTTTCTCTAACCTCCACAACCTATATCAAAACAATGTGAGATATATCAAATTAATGATACTTTGAACTTCAATGCATTAGAAAAAATAGGCCAATCAGTGCCCTCAAATATAGATGATGGGAAGACATATTCAAAATCATGGATGAAATGAATGAAAAATAATCAAAAACTAAAAAAAAATCAACAGATGGTAATTTGAGAAAACTAACAGTTTCTTTTACCTGTAGAAGATGAAGCTCAATTATTATCTGTCAACCTACACAGAACTCAACTAGACCAAGGACATCAACATAAAACCTGATGTCCTTAGTCTGATACAAAAGAAAATAGGGACCATACTTGAACTCATTAGCACAGAAAAAGTTTTTCTGAACAAGATGTCAATATTGAAGGCTCTAAATGCAACAATTAATAAATGAGATCTCATGAAATTTAGAAATTTCTGTAGAAAACATTTTATAAATTGAATGAAGAGAAAGTATATAGAATAGGAAATGTCTTTACTAATTACACATTGTCCTGATAGTTAGTAGCTAGAATTTATAGATAGCTTAGAAATTAAACATAGAGTTAGCAAACATGTATTTTAAAAATGGAGCATAGAAATAAACAGTTTTTTAAAAAATAAAATATAAGTAAATGGCTGAGAATTTTTTTATTGCTCAATATACTTAGCCAATAGGTAAATGTAAATTAAAACTCCTTTGAGCTTCCATCTCATCCCAATCATGAAGACTAGGATCTAAGAAAACTAACAAGAGAAAATGTTGACATGGATGTGAGAAAAAAAAAAAGACTTATTTACTGTTTGTGGAAACAGAAACTGATGCAGCCATGGTAGCAGTCAGTGTGAAACTTCCTTAGAAAGCTGAAAATTAATCTACCACATCTTTCACCTGCATCACTCTTGATTATATAGACAGCACCAAAGCAGTATTATTAGTCCATTCCTGTTTATCAGTGCTCTATTCACAACAACCAAGAAAACACAGCAGCCTGAATACACAACATCTGATGAATGGCTAATTAAAATGTGATATATCTCTACAATGGAATATTGTCCAGCCATTAAGAAAAATGAGATTTTTCAGGTAAATTGAAAGAGCTGGAAATAATCACCAGAATTAAAGTAACAGAGCCAGAAATGTAAACATTATATTTTCTCTAATTTGTGGCTCATAGCTTTGAATCTTTAGTTAAATATTTGGAATGCACAAAAGGTCACAAAATTACTAAGAGGTCATAGAGAAGGGTTTTCAAAGAAAGGGAGATAGGAAGCAATTTTATAATGGGTTAAAATGGAATGTGATACAGAAAAGGATATGGTAGAGAAGGCAGAGAAGCAGAGAAAATGGAAGGCATAAAGAAAGCTAAAGACTTAAAAAAAAAACCAACCCATATGGAGACTTAACTGCAGAAGCTTCCTAAAATGATTTACACACATATATTAAAAGCAAATGTTCATGGTGACCCTCTAGAACTTCACAGTGAAACCCTATTGCTGAAGAAGTTAAAGCATAATTGAATCATAGAACATGGGGAACCAGCTGTTATAGGCCTTGAAGCTTCATCCTATATGGATAGTTTTCATACTTTTAAAATGTGATATTCATGTTTCTTGAGGCGAGGAGAAAAGTAAGCATCAATCTTACTTAGACCTAAACACTGAGAAAAACTGTTGTATTAATTTAGTTCTCTGAAGTTGTGTTACTGTGTCTGTCTAAAACTCCTGATGATCTAAAAAAGAACTGAACAGCACGGCAATAGAAAGGATAAGTGAAGCTAGCAGGTAGAAAGAATAAATAGAAAGAGCAATCTGGGAAAAGAAAGATCTGAAAGTGAGAGAAGAAAAAGGACTCCAGGGGTCAGCCACCCAGTTAAACATCCAGCAAAGATAAGGAAATAAAGGTATACAGAAATAGAAAAAGAAAAAAGCCCAGAGATAAAAGATAGACGGGATCATTTAAGTTAAGAAAAGCTGCTAAGAAACAAATCAGGCTAAGGCCTTGTATTTATAATTGAAAATAAGTATCCCTCAAAAGTAAAAAGAATCAATTACATTTTGGCTAGAGTAAAAGAAAAACAACAAGAAACAATAATGACTTAACTTGTAAGGCATGCCACTAATGCAGTGCAGACAGAGACATCATGGGAGAAACAAACTGATTTCTGATTAGCTATATAGCACTCTCTACAAGAAAAAATACATAGCTTTTATTGTTCCAAAAGTTTATGGTGGGACAGGTCATAAGTTCTAGTGGAGAACCTATTACTATTATTCTTCTAAAGTGAGAAGGCCATGCAAGTTCATAAAAGAACATTTACCACAGCTTGAATTACATATTGACTCTAACACACTAATAGAAATAGACTTCAATATCCCAGGTCATCCAAAAAGATTATATAGGAAAATCCCAGAGATAAACCAAATGGATAAACAGATATTTACAGAACATTTCATCCAAACACAAAAGAATATATTTTATTTACATCTCATGAAACTTTAACCAAAACTATTCCATAGTAGGACAAATCATAACAGACACAATAAAATTGAAATGATACCCTAGATCATATATGAGAACAATGGATTAAAGCTGGATACTTACAACAACAACACAGCAGAAATCTTACAAGCTTGTGGAAACTGAACAACACATTACTGAGTGAAAATTGGTCAAAACAGAAATTAAGAAAGAAATTGAAAACTTTCTAAAATTAATGGAAAACAAATACACTATATAACTAAACTTACGGTAAATAGTGAAGACTGTAGTAAGAGGCAAGTTCACAGCACTAAATGCCTACATAAACAATGTGGTACGATCTCATATTAGTAACTTAGCAGCATGCATGAAAGGTCTAAAGCAAAAAGGACTCACCCTCAAAAGAAACACATGAGAAGTGTGGGTATATATTACATATTTAATAAAACCTGAATATGGGGGAGAGAGCACACAGTCAAATCCTAGGCAGATAGCTCAGGAAATTCTTAAACCTTGAATACAAAGATAACAGCTGATTCAGTTACACACACCTTTAATACCAGCACAGAGAAAGGGAGAATGGTGACCTCCACCCTTGATCCCACAACTCCAGAGACAGAACTTTTTCTGTTTCTTTGAGTTCAAGGCTTCGTGCCTTTAATACTAACCTGGATGGGTATATAAGGGCTTGTAGAAACTCAGAAAGAACAGAAACAGCCTGGAGAAGCGACTGGCAAAAGCGACTAGGAACAAGGCTGAGCAAGACAGCTGTGTGAGAATTGACTGTGGTGCTTCCTCTCTGATATTTCAGCGTTCCCCCAATGTTTGGCTCTGAATCTCATTTGTGATACTATGGAGGAGAACTACTCAAAAGTAGGGCCTGGGAGAATCAATAAAAACAAAATGCTAAAACAATAAAAAGAGTTAATAATGAAATAAACTCTAGAGATTTCAGCATCCCCAATGTCAGGTTGTACTACAGAGCTATAGAACTAAAACCATCATGCTGTTGAAATAAAAAACATACATGTTGATTAATGTAATTGAACAGAAGACTAAAAGATAGACCCACACACTTATGAACACCTAATTTTTTTATCTTAAAAAAATCCAGAAATACAAACTGGAAAAAAGATAGCATCTTCTTCAACAAAAGATGCAGATCAAACTATATGTACGCATGTGAAAGAATGTAAATATATCTATACTCATCATCATGCACAAAACTCAAAGTTCTTGTCATACAGGTTTTTCACTTCTTTGGTTAAAGTTACCTCAAGATATTTGGTGTTATTTGCAGCTATTGTAAAGGGTGACGTTTCTCTGATTTCTTTCTCACCCCTTCCATAATTTGTGTATAAGGCTATTGATAATTTTTTAATAATTCTTGCCACATTGCTGAAGGTGTTTTTCAGTTGTTGGAGTTCCCTCAAAGCTCAACTCCAAATGGATCAAAAATCTCAACATAAAAGCAAATTCACTGAATGTGATAAAAAGGGAAAGTGGAGAATATCCTTGAATTCCTTGGCACAGCAAAAGGTTTTCTGAACAGAAGATCACTGTTAGCACATGCAACAAGATCAACAAATAATAAACAAAAGCTTTTAAAACAGAAACTTCTGCATGGAGAAGTACACCATCCTTCATACATAGTAGCAGCCTACAGAATGGAAAAAAAATAGTATTACCATCTATATATCTGATAGCATGGTACTATCCAAATTTTATTAAGAACTAGAAAAAAATCTAGATAGTAAGAAGAAAACAGCACAATAAAAAAGAGAATATATATTTAATAAAAATTATAAAAAGAGAAAAGTCAAATGACTGAGAAACATCCTTAGCCACTAGAGAAGTAAAAATCAAAACTATTCTGAGATTTCATCCTACACCGCCTCCCAAACAATAGCTAATATCAATAAAACAAATGACAGCTCATACTGGTGAGGATGTGGAGTGAGAGGAACACTAATCCATTGCTGGAGGGAGTGAAAACTGTAAAGTCATTATGGAAATCATTGTGGCAGTTCTACAGGAAGATGGGAGCAGATCTACATCAAGATATAGCTATGCAAATCAGTCATATACCCAAAGAATGCTTCATGCTACAACAGAGATACTTGCTCAACTCCACTCCATTGATACTCCACTCATAATAGCCAGAAATTAGAAAAAATACCTAGATTTCCTGCAAGAATGAATAAAGAAAATGTAGAATATAAACAACCCAGTCTCTTAAGAGCATGGATTGCTTTCTGCAACCTGATAACAAGGCCTCATTGCTAAAGACTCACCTACACAACACAGTAAACATGAAGAGGTCAAGTTTATGCCTACATAGATCCTTCACCCATATATTCTAGAGTCTTTGGTAAAGAAAAGTACTCTGCAAACTACTAATAAAGAATATAAATATCAACCCAACCTCAAACCCTTTGATATGACACTGTGTCCTGCCTACAAATATGCCAGGGAAATAGTGGCACAAAACTTATGAGAGTAACCAACCAGTATCTGATTTGAATTTAGGAGTACTTTACGGGATGGTACCTGTATCTGACACTGCTTGAGTAGCCAAAAACCTGAGACTAGATAGCTGATGGGCCTATGGTAAAACCAAATACCAGGGCTTGGAGAGATGTCCCTGTGGTTAAAAGTATTGACTGTTCTTCCTGAGGACCCAAGTTCAATTTCCAGTATCCACATGGTAATTAGAACTGTCTGTAATTCCATTTCCACAGGACCAAACACCCATGGCAAAACATCAATGCACATGAAGTAAAAATAATTAAATTCATAAAAACTAAATACTACTGTTCTAAAAAAATATTTTTGGCAGGGAAAATAAAATGACTCTGAATGAAATTCTGCTATACTTTCATATCAGGGCTTTGCTCTATTATCATAAGAGAAGTTTCTTCCTGAAGCATGTGGCAGCTAATACAGGGACCCGCAGGCAAGCATTATGTAGAATAAGAGCCTATGGAACAATCAGCCCTAACTGGGCCTCCATCAAATTCCTGCCATCTGAGTCCTAAAGATGAGACAGAAAGAATATAAGCATAAGAGGGAATAGAGGACATTAAGAAAATAAGGTCACTAAATCAACAAGATCTATATACACATATGAACTCACAAAGACTAAGGCAGTATGCATAGAGAATGTGCATGTCTGCTCTATACATATTATTACCTCTAGTTAGTGTTATTATTAAATTTGTGAGTGAATGAGTGGGTCACTGATTTTTGTGCCTTCTCTTGGGCTCTTTTTCTTATGTTTGTTTGTCTTGTCCAATTCTGATGCTTTGGTATTGTTTTATCTTATTCTATTCTATTATTGTTGTCCCTTAGAAGCCTGCTTGTTTCTAATGAAAGACAGAATGAAAAATGGATAAGAATGTGAGGGGTGGTGGGAGGAGCTGGGAGCAGGAGAGGGAGGGGAAACTATAATCAGGATCTGTTATGTGAGAAAAAGTATTGTTTTCAACAAAAGGATACAAAAGAGATAATCCAAATTAATAAAATTGAGATGAAAAGATACATATTCCAAAAGACATATAAGAAATTCAGAGAGTCAAAGTGACATAGTTTAAAAATCTTTCTATAACAAGCTAAAAATCTAAAAAAAAAAATGGATCAATGTCTAGATTTATAGTCCTTAATGAAGTTAAATCAAGGTGAATAATAATTTACATACACTCATAGCATCTGCTGAGATAGAAATAGCAATTAAAAATTCCCCTAGTACAAGTCCAGGGTCAGAAAGGTGAGCACAAAATTCTAACTAGCTCTTCAAGGAGAAACCAATGCCAATATGCCTGAAGCTATCATGAAAAATAGAAAGAGTAAGAATATTTCCCAATTTCTTTCAAGATTCTCAAAGTTTTAATTAAAGCAAAAGCAAGACTTACTGTACCTGTCTTCAAAATATAAAGACAAAGAGCTACATTTTGAGGCTTAGAAGACCCAAAGGATATTAGTTAATACAGAAATACATCTCTGGGGGGCTGGAGAGATGGCTCAGCGGTTAAGAGCACCGTCTGCTCTTCCAGAGGACCCGGGTTCAATTCCCAGCACCCACATGGCAGCTAACAACTGTCTGTAGTTCCAGTTCTAGGCAAACACCAAGGCAGATAAATAAAATAAATAAAGTTTTAAAAAAAAAAAAAAGAAAAAGAAATACATCTCTGACTTCTGTAGGGCATATATGTGCTTGGTAGCATATCCATACATAAGCATATCAAGATAAAAATTTTGATGTGGGACTGTGTAGTTTCAAAGTATCTACACTTTCCATCTTAAAGTGTTATGTTTTAAGTTTATCTATTTGTTGACTATCAGTAATAGAGTCATTAAAACAGTATACTGACTTTTGATTATATCTAAAACAAAGAGTAAATGGACAGGAATGAACAGTAAATGGTGATAATGACTAACCATCTATGAATAGTTTACCAATAAGGTGAACAAAACATATACCTTGTTGAATGAGATTCAGAATACCTCTTGTATGTCACCTTCCCCAAATAAAAATAAATCCAAGCAAGTCTCTCCTGGCCCAATAGAAAGAGTTCCCAGAGATTTCCTATTAATAAATGTGTTTTACAATACGTACTCCCATATGCACAATTCAGGAAGTACAGGAACAGAAAGAGCACACTAGACTTAATTCTAATGCTAATTTTTATTATCAAAAGCAACATTTAAGATACCTTGTTACACAAGAATGTGTATTACTAGCTCTTGCTCATTATATTACTGTAATCAAGGCAGTGTTTCACCTACTTCCTTAAAAATGAGCATATTAATATGTCTCCTATCTTCCTAAGACATCCATAGACAACTAGAAACACATCAAAATGCTTATTTTTAAAGATGATGCTATTTATCATTGTAAGGTTTGTATATATACTATCTCATTTTATGCCTCATGTGGTAGATATCATTTTACAAGTAAAGGAAATGAAATTTTGAAAAAGTAAAATTACCAGAAAACAGAAGTGACAAAGTCTCATGACAAAACATATACCATGATATAATTATAAATATTGTTAAATATGAGAAATTATATCATGTGCATAAAAATACAACTGTCATAGTCCACCAGATTTAATTCAAAATAATAAAAATTTATTTAACTAGGGACTGTTTTGTGAATATCACAGTTCTTGTTATTCTTAGTAACTGTAAGGCTATGTGGTGGTACTTCATTTTAAAGATGTAAAAACAGATGGACAAAAATGGCAGAGAGTGCATGAACATTCAGGCAGTCTGATTCATAAAGCCTGTGCTACGGCTATAGCACTAAAGCACTGTGAAGTGAAAAGACTGCAAATACATTGGTGACTTCAAAAGGGTTAGGGAACAATTGGTAGATAATTTTGCTCACTTGAGAGGCTTTCAGCCATTCTCTGCACACTGTTAGATTAGTTGATAGGAATTCAGGTTCAGCAGAGTTCAAATGATCACTATGCAAGCCAGTCCTGGGTATTTTTTTTATAACCTCTTTACCTTGCTTTCCCTCCTTTGTAAAGAGAGAGAGAAAAAAAAAATCTATTCAAAGGTGATTTGCTGAGGATCAAGTACTCACACATATGTTGGAATGGCCATGAGTGGTACATAAAGGTTCAGTCCCTTTTTCAAGCCTCAAAAGTGTTGTCAGTACCAATGATTTACATTCCCTTATGAGGGTTAGGGAAAGAGAAGAGAGACCTCAGGTATTGAAATGCTAGTATGTAAAGCAATTTATATTTTCCTGATTCATCAAGTATTTTTTTTTATTCTATCTATAAATAAGTGCTTTTCTTCCTAAACTAGCATATACTTATTTTCTCAACAGCCAGTATATTTGATGAGAAAAACTGGCAGAGCTTCAGTTTAACAATTCCTGGTCCAACTCGCTACCTTTCATATCATAAGTTTTCCTAAACAAATTTGGTCACAAAGAAGTATTATCTAGACATTGTAGGAAGGATGTTCTATACAGGCTGCTAATAAGTCACATTGAAATATGTGTGAATGTTATCCATATTGTAAATTGTTTCCAAGTTTTAGTAAGAAAACATTGG
Source organism: Sigmodon hispidus (assembly GCA_004025045.1). Lineage (NCBI taxonomy): Eukaryota > Metazoa > Chordata > Mammalia > Rodentia > Cricetidae > Sigmodon > Sigmodon hispidus. The sequence goes on from PVIH01012771.1 coordinate 51,967, forward strand.
GATATGTAACATGATTAGTATTTGGAAGGTTTTGTGACCTTACTTTAAAACTTAATTTTAAAAATTAAGCAGGTAAGAATCATATTTTATGTCAAGACAAAAAATTGTTATCCTTTAAAAATATTTTGCCACTTACAAATAAAACAAAATATGTTTTACAAAAGTCTTTTCTAACAAATTTTTGATACACCAATATGAATTTTTAATTAGAGTCAACAAAATGCTTATTCCCTATAAATTTAGTGCCTGTTTTTTTTTCTATTACCTTTTAAAATCCTAAATCTATCAATGAGTTTTGGAATGCCCAGGTAAAACAATAGTTCAAAACAATAACAAACACAGCAATTATTATAACAACAGAGTATATAACTCACAGAGATAGGCAAGTCCCAGTAGTGCACATCTTTAATTCTGTCACTCAGAAATCTGAGATAGGTATTCAAGAACTACCTGAGACAATATAGTCTCAAGACTGTATATTAAAATAAATTTAAAAATCACAAACAAAAGAATTTAAATTTTGGGGGGGCAGTGGTGGTACATGTTTTTAATCCCAGCACTCAGGAAACAGAGGTAGAAGGATCTCTTTAAGTTTCAGGCTTGCCTAGTCTACAAAGGGAATTGCAGAAGAGCCAAAGCCACGCAGGAAAACCATGTCATGAGGAAAAAAAAAAACTTAGATGTTATGATTTATTTACCTGAATTAATAATTATAAAAAAGGTACTTTATATTATTCATGACAGGGTGGCATTTTCGAGTAGCTTTTAGTTACAGAAACTTAACGATTTATAATGGGGAAATAGTGAAACAAACGTATACATGTAATTCATGGAAGCTACAAAATGCTACCATTTAACAAGCTGTTGTTTTATCTTCCTAACTGAAGGCTGCCTAAGAACCGCATCTTTCTGTTCTTGAACTCAGTGATGAAAAGAGCACCTTTCACATTACCTAAGTCTGGGGAACACCAACGTACACTTTTAACTGAATCTGTATAATTTTTTTCAATAGCATAAAGTTGAAAAATAATAAGTGGAACTCTTTATACCTGAGGACTATTTGATACTAAACTTCATTTGAAATGATGTAGAATATGGCTTGCAACCACTGTGCAGTGGTATTTTTGACTATTATTTATTTCAGCAGTAAAACATTATTATATTTTTAAAATGTAAATAAGGCTGGAGTGATAGCTCAGCAATTAAGTACAGTGTCTGCTCTTCCAGAAGAACCAGTCAAATTTCCCTCTCTTGGCCATCTGCTCTCTTCTGGCTTTCTTGGGCACTGCCAATACATGGTGCACATATATGTAAGCATAACACCCCTACATATAAAAAGCACATTTTTAAATTAAAAGATGTAACATTATCAGCATTTTATGTACCTGTAAAACAAAGTAAATTTAATTTATTTTTTTAATAAAAGCATAAGCATATCAAGAATGAAATGTTTCAGGTTGGAGAGATGGCTCAGCAGTTAAGAGTACTGACTGTTCTTCCAGAGGACCTAAGTTCAATTCCCAGCATCCACATGGCAGCTAACAACTGTCTGTAATTCCAAGATCTGACATGCTTACATATTTATACATGAGGCAAAACACCAATTCACATAAAAATAAATATTTATTTTAAATAATGAGATGTTTCAAGCTGATTATTTGATAATATCATTTTATGCCAAAATATAATGAAAATAAAACTTTTCTCCAATACAATGATAATTTGTTTAAAGACTATATTGATCCAACTGCAATGTACAAAGTTAAATCAAACTAAATAGTAGAGTCAGTGATATAATTGGATCTTAACTGGTAAAGTGTACTAAATCACTATTTTTCCTGGGAAGCTCCTGGTTAAGAGATTTAGTAGTTTTTAGTTTTTACATATGGAGAGAACTTTAGCTAAATTAAAGGCAAATAAATTACTAGGATTGGTCTTTACATAATCAATGAGCAAGGTAAATTACAGAGTGGTCAGGATAATTTGCTAAGTCATTTTATTCACTACATACTCATCTACTGCATAATTAATAATCATTTGCCATCACTGTGATCTGGATGAAGAAAGTCAAAAAATTCAATTTCTAGACTTGGTAGTGATCACTGCATCAAGTAGATGATGAAAAGATACCCATCTTCTAGAGATCCACACTAACATTGATTGGAAGTAGGAAAATGACAGCTGAAAAGGCAGTGAAGAAGAGAGAGATAATGCTTATGAACACACAAACTCAGGGCATAAAAGTCAAGAAAAATGTATAACTAAAGAGTAACTATTCCTCTAATCATGTGAATCCAGGAGCCATGAGCCTAGAGCAACAATGAAAGTCATTCTTCTTTTATTGATCATTGAACATTATTGAAGTTTTATTTAACTCCACTGCCCTATGCTAACTAATCATTATGCACAGGTATATTTATTTAATCATATTTGTTACACACATAAATATATAAATGCTGCTTATAACTGTATATGACCAGTTAGATCATAATATAAAAAATTGATGATGATGATGATGATGATACATAATCTCTACATAGTTTATTTTATGTGAAGTAGAATCATCTCAAACATGACAAGTTTTACCAAATGGTTAATCTTCAATACAATTCTGTTCATTAGGCGCTAACAGTAACTCCCTTTTCAATCCATCAGAAGTGAAATAATTTGACTGATAATTTTGATAAGTTACAGGGCAGAGATTCAGATCAGGACTCTAGACTCAACAGTTTTCATCAATTCTAAATAAATATAGCATACACAAAAGAGAAGGCTCTTATCTATATGATAGAGTATGCCTTCATTATTTTGCTTCTTTACATTTCTTGAATTTTTGTTTTATTACTACAATTCTACCTATTTCTAATATATTCCTCTATAAATTATTTGGTTTGTATTTCCTTGTCTTTTTAGTCAATGAACCCATATTATATCCTATAGTAACTGAGGACAATAATTGATGAGCTAATTAAAACTATGTACTTCAATGAACAGTATTTATCCATCTCCTAAACTAAGAAAGGAATCAAAATTGCTGAATCTGTTTGATCTATTCATCTCAATATTTGTTTTAGATGAATAAACTCACCTTTACTGCAAACAGACTAACAGCTATTTCTACTTGTTCTTTTATTGACAAGTAATAACTAAGCCTGAAATTATTTTTAAAAACCCACAGGGAGTAGATAAAATGCTATTGATTTAATAATTCATTTTTGTTGAGATATATGAAGAATAAATTAAACCACTATATAAAAGGAAAAGGAGATATTTAAATTTAATGAATCACATAGTTAAGCCCAAAAATGCTGGAAAAAAAGCAAAAATCATTTACTAAGTAAAACTGAAGATCTATTTATATGGTTATCTTTTTTTGAATTAACAACATTTGAACATTTTTTTAAATGCTAAAACTTTAGGTTTACATTCCAAGAATATAAATTGCTGATATCTGACCCTAGAGGGTAATCTGTTTTCTACCACCAATACTCAGTAAATCAAAGACAGAATTTTAGTTGACATTAAAATTAAATTGAAATTTAAAACACTCAAATTAACCAGATTTCAGGAAATAAATATTTTGTGAGTTTTAAAAAACTGGGTATGTGTTAATTGGATTATCTACCATCCTCTTTTATTCTTTTACACTCTTTTGAAGATTCTCTGTAATTTGATTTCCATTCTTTCCATTGTTCTCATAGTGCCATTTCATAGATTACTTTCAAATTTTTCAGGGCATGATTTACCAATTTAATTCTACTTCTCTAAAACTAGATGTTATCTCATTGATACTCTCTTGGATAAGTGACGCCATATTTTCTCTGTCAAGGACGTGTTTCTCCAACACCTTTCCTAGCCTTAAAATAGAACCTTCCCCTCTTTTGGACTACTTCCTCAACAACAACAAAAAAGCCAGCAGTTCATTAAGCAACAATCAAATAAGACAAGACTGTTAAGCTAAATTTAGTTTCCAATCTTGATTTTTCACAAGCACTTGAAAATTAACACTCAGCTGCAACTTAATGAGAAGAGATAGAAAGTGTGAGAGACAGAATGGGGAGGGTTATCATGAAATCCTGTCTTCTAGACAGACATTGATATTTTCCTCATCAACTTATAGTAGCTGTGGTTACCTGAAGAGATTTGCACATGATCAGTCTAGTTGGTTGGGAAGGAACTCAATGAGCCTTGCTCCAGAAAGGAGCCATTGGCTGGTACTGAGGGCTGGAAGAGTGAGAGTCATTTTTATTTGGATAAGATGACCACTGTTAGGTTAACCATAAATCAGCAGGTTCATGTGTGTATGAGCAGTGTAATTGGATAAGCTAAAATATATTAGGAAATAAAAGTAGAAAAGGAGGACACAAAGTTGAGAGAAAGTGGAGATGTTAGAAGAACCTGGAGTCAGAAGTGGGGCTGGGGGATAGATATGATCACAATACATTGTATATATGTATAAAAATAGTAATATAATAAAATTATAATTAAACAGGAAAACACATGCAAAAGATAAGGTTTTATCTCCCATTAATTATCTAACAGTGAAGGGGAGAGTTATTATTTTTTTTATAAAGATAAGGAACAGATAATACAACAATGCACTATATAATGTGACATAAAATCGCTATTCTGAAAATTTTACTCAAGTTAGTATATCATTTCTCTTCAAAGCTATTGCTATATTTCTTGATATGCATCAGAACTTTTGCTCATTAGTAACAACACAAAAATACACAAAGTGTTTTCCCTTTAACAACTTATAATTTATTTAAGTCTTGACAGAAGGAAATAGTGATAATTATATCAACAAGAAAAAAATTACAATGTATTATGTTATTTTTCATAGTATTTTAATGTACTTAAGAGAGACTAGGTTGTCAGATTGTTTTGTATATTAATTTCTTTTTTCTGATTTCTAAAATTAATGTAAATATTTCTGTTCTTTTAAATTTTAAGCCATAAACAATGTATCTATATTTTGTTACAACAGAAAATGCAAAAATGATAAAAAAAAATAGTTGAGTGCTGTTTCACAATGCACAAACACAAAGTAGACAGTCAAAGGAGGAGACTGTCACAAAATGCCTGGCCCACATAATGATGAAGAAGGCTCCAAACCTCTGACAGTTTCATATGGTATTCTAGACCTCTTTCGAGTGAGAAACATGATTGTCAACAGCTGTTAGCTTCAATTGCCCTACTTCAAAGCAGCACTAGGAAGGCTAGTGCTCCTCTTTATGTTTGTGAGAGTATTGGTTCCTGGGGATAAAGCAGATGCTTCCCCAGACTTTACAAAGGCTCGGGAAGCAATGTTGTCTGGGATAGACTTTTACCAAAAGGCCAAAAGTAATATTCACAGTAACTGATTACAACTATTATAATGGATAAAGAATCCCACAGGGGGTGAGCAGGGTAGAATTAAATAAAGAAAACAAATAATAAGAGGAAGCAGAAGAATAGATAAAGAACCAATTCAAAAACTGAAAAATTAGTGAAGGCATCATGTCCAGCAGTCCTAGGGCTCAGTCCTCTCCCAACCTCAATTCTAACCCCAGGAGGAACTCTGTTAAAACATTCAGAAACTCAGTATGTATGTGGGTCTTTATATATGCTTTAATTCTCTGTCATTCTCAATCCACTCATAGGGCAACCCTCAGTTTTACATGTTTTTGTATCTAGTCATTTGATAATCCCCTTCGAAATAAAAATACATAAACATACAGATAGGAAAGATCGGTGAATATTTGTATCAACATTATTAGGTTTTACACAATTTCTAGAAGAAAAATTGGGATATATTGTTTTCAATTTAACAAATAAGGAAAATAAAAGGCAAAAATAATTAAGCAGTGTGCCTGGATCATAGGGAGACTGACTCATTATGATTCTCAGGTCTTTTTTCTGTTTGATTATCCCAAACTTAATTTTGGTCCCTTTTGTGAGCACCCTGAATTGCTACATCCAGTTCAATAAACAAATAGGCAGTTGTCAGGTCTGAGAAAGGAAGACTTATAGACAAAATTAAGTTCATAATGCCTTACTTTGGCCATTAAGATTCAAACACGGTATTATGACTATATTATAAATGAAGAAATGGTGTGAGAGGACTCTGAGATCCTTTTAGAGCAAGTTGGAGCAGCAAGGGATCTCCCCTGAACACTTCAGAATACCTAGTCTTACTAGCCAAAGTCTGTGTGGTTTAGAGAGCCCAGTTCTCCTGGATTTGTGTGACTTTCCTCCCAGGGCCATGAAGGAATAAAACCTTCTGTGACTACAGTGGACACCTAGTGCTGTGAGAGCCACTGTTGCCTACTCACTGGAAGGAGATGTGCTGAGGTTTACTTAACTATTTCTTTGTCAGGGATTTAACCTGAAAATAAGTGCCTGGCCTTCACAAAGGAAACCAAAGAACTGCGATAGAATGTCCCCCGTGCTTCAGTGCTGGCATCCAGCCCAGCACAGGGAAGGGCTAGTTGATACTTCTGAAAAAGGACAAAAGACTCCACCACCCTTAGAATTGCTCAACTGCTTTTTTTTAGTTTGTTCTATTCTTAGTTTGTTTATTTGCTAGGATGGTTAGAAAAATCTTTAAGAAGTGAGAATGGATGCAGGATGCTCAGCACTCCTCCTACTCAGGGATGCAATCTGCTCAAAAATGTACAATGTTTGGCCTCTGACCTTCCCAGATTGCTTTTCCTTTCCTTACAGCTTTTGTATTGGGAGAGTACTGTAAACTTACACAGCTCAATTATGTACACAATGCCTTTATTAGATTTCTAATCCAGAAAGGAACTGATTAAACTATCAGCATCCTCTCACCTGTGCGTGTTTCCCTTAACAAGAATGTAAAATAAGAAAAGAAAAAGGCAGCTATTCTACGTTAACACTAGCAAGACCTGAGAGGACCTACCAAAAAAAATGATAATTATAGAATAATTAGAATTAATAGAATTAGTATTACCATAATTAGTATTAAAACAAAAATCCCTTTTTTATTTTATTGATATTCTGAGTGTTTTACATTACATCTTCCTCCCAAACATAAGTTAAGATAACGTTATTTGGAGAGTCCCAGCGCACTCTGGAGCAGGGGCAGATTAACTCTGCTGGTCACCATAATCACAGCTCCTGCTGAGGGAATTTGCACAGCTCCAACCCCCACACTGAACCGAGCGAAAAGACAACTACAGGGGTCCCTGAAGAGTAGATTCAGACCCTGCACAGAGAGGTGACAGGAGGCACACAAGCCCGAGTGCCACAAATGACCAGGAACCATCCAATCGTGAACCACTGAAGCCATGGGCAAACGTCAGTGCAAAAAATTACATAATAATACAAAGAACAACATGGTAACTCCAGAAGAGAGTGGCGATCTTACAAATACAAGACCTGAACTGAGCAATGAAGAGGAAACAGAAGGAAGCAACACTAAAAATTCCTTTTTGATGATCATCAAAGCTCTCAAAGAAGATATAAAAAAAAGCCTTAAAGAAATAGAAGAAAATACAAACAAAAATTGGAAGAGATGAACAAATCTATGAAAGAAACATGCCAGGAACTAAAAGCTGAAATAAAAGCTGAAATAGAAACAATAAAAAAGGCACAAATTGAGGCAAAGATGGAAATAGAAAACCTGAAGGAAAAAGCTGGAACCACAGATACAAGTATAACAAAGAGAGTTCAAGAGATGGAAGATTGAATCTCTGAAGTGGAAGACTCAGTAGCTCAAATAGATATATCAGTCAAAGAAAATAGTAAAACTAAAAAAGCCATAACTCAAAATGATCAGGAAATCTGGGACACCATGAAAAGACCTAATTTGAGCTTAATAGGAATAGAAGAAGGAGAAGAATACCAGCTCAAAGGCACAGACAATGTTTTCAATAAAATCATAGAAGAAAACATCCCTAACCTGAAGAAGGAAATGCCTATAAAGATACAAGAAGCTTACAGAACACCAAATAGATATGATCCAAAAAAAAAAGTCAGCACGTCACATTATAATCAAGCCACAAAACATACAGAACAAAGAAAAAAATTTAAGAACTGCAAAAGAAAAGGGCCAACTCACATATAAAGGCAGATTCATCAGAATAATGCCTGACTATTCAATGGAAACGATGAAAGCTAGAAGGGCTTGGTCAGAAGATATACAGATGCTAAAAGAGCATGGCTGCCAAACTAGAATACTATACCCTGCAAAATTATCAATTACATCGATGGAGTAAACAAGGTATTTCAGGACAAAGTCAGACTCAAAGAATATCTATCTACCAATCCAGCACTACAGAGAGTATTAGAGGGAAAACGCCAACCTAAGAACCCCAGATATACCCAGGAAATCACAAACAACCAATAAGTCCACAGAAGAATACCCTAGAGAAAGGAAATACAAACAAGTTGCCACCAAAAATGGCAGGAAATATGAATCAATGGTCACTAATTTCCCTTAATACCAATGGACTCAACTCTCCTATAAAACGTCACACACTAACAAAATGGATACAGCAACAGAAGCCATCCTTCTGTTGCCTACAAGAAACACACCTCAACTGCAAAGACAAACACAGAATAAAGGGTTGGGAATAAAGGGTTGGGAAAAGACTTTCCAGTCAAATGGTCCTAAGAAACAAGCAGGAGTTGCAATCCTAATATCTAACAAAGTAGACTTTAAGCTAAAAGCAATTAAAAGGGACCAAGATGGTCACTACTTATTCATCACAGGAAAAATAGGTCAAGAGGAGATTTCAATCTTAAATATTTATGCCCCTAATATAGGGGCACCTAATTATGTAAAAGAAACACTGCTAAAGCTCGAATCCCACATCAATTCTCACACCCTAATAGTGGGAAACTTCAATACCACACTTTCAACCCTGGATAGATCAACCAGACAGAACCTCAACAGAGAAATAAGGAGTCTAAAAGAGGTTATGATGCAAATAGATTTCATAGATATCAACAGAACCTTCCACCCAAAGGCAAAGGAATATACATATTTCTCAGCTCCTCATGGAACTTTCTCTATAATTGACCACATAATTGGTCATAAAGCAAATATCAACAGATTCAAAAAAATGGAAATGATCCCTTGTAACATATCAGACCACCAGGGCCTAAAGTTAGAGTTCAACAACATCAAACCCCAAAGAAAGCCTACCAACTCATGGAAAATAAACATCACTCAGCTGAACCATCTCTGGGTCAAGGAAGAAATTAAGAAAGAAATCAAAGTCTTCCTAGAATTCAATGAAAATGAATCTACAACGTATCCAAACTTGAGGGATACAATGAAAGCAGTCTTAAGAGGAAAATTCATAGCGCTAGATGCCTATATGAAAAACCTAGAGAAATCCCACACTAAAGACCTAACAGCGCAGCTGAAAGCCTTAGAACAATTAGAAGCGAACTCACCTAGAAGGAGTAGATGGCAGGAAATAATCAAACTTAGAGCTGAAATCAATAAAATTGAAACAAAAAGAACAATACAAAGAATCAACGAATCTAAGAGTTGGTTCTTTGAGAAAGTTAACAAGATAGATAAGCCCTTAGCCAAACTAATCAAAAAACAGAGAGAGAATGTCCAAATCAACAAAATCAGAAACAAAAAGGGGAACATAACAACAGACCCCCAGGAAATACAGAGAATTATCAGGTCATATTTTGAAAATCTGTATTCCACAAAAATGGAAAACCTAGAAAAAATGGACAGCTTTCTGGACAGGTACCATCTACCAAAATTAAATGAAGATCAGATTAATTAACTAAACAGGCCTATAACACTTAGGAAATTGAAGCTGTCATTAAAAACCTCCCCAAAAATAAAAGCCCTGTTCCAGATGGTTTCAGTGCCGAATTCTACCAGACATTCAAAGAAGAATTACTACCGTTACTCCTCAAACTATTTCACACAGTAGAAACTGAAGGAATATTGCCAAATTCCTTTTATGAGGCCACAATCACCCTAATACCCAAGCCACTCAAAGACACAACAAAGAAGGAGAATTACAGACCAATTTCCCTCATGAATATT